>JAUJEF010000141.1:0-33056 GCA_030444885.1 Citrus sp. QX-2021
GCGTCATTGGTTATTTCTTCAAGTTACGCGATTGTAATCTTCTTTACGGTGGCTTGCTGCATGTCAAAATTGAATTTCTTGATGGCCCAATATGCACGATGCTCGAGTTCCACAGGTAGGTGGCAAGCTTTTCCATACACTAGCCTGTAGGGTGACATCCCAATCGCGGTCTTGAAAGCCGTTCTATATGCCCATAATGCATCATCAAGTCTTAATGACCAATCTTTCATGTTTGGCCTCACCGTTTTTTCTAATATGTGCTTTATTTCTCGATTGGATATCTCAACTTGGCCACTGGTTTGCGGATGATACGGAGTTGCCACTTTGTGTGTGATTGAATACTTTGTCAAAAGAGCTTTGAATGCTTTGTTACAAAAGTGGGCACCACCATCACTGATTATTGCTCGAGGGAATCCAAAGCGCGAAACAATATTGCTTTTCAAAAATCCTATTACCACCTTGTGATCATTGGTTCGACATGCAATTGCTTCTACCCATTTTGATACATAGTCAACAGCAACCAATATGTATTGATGGCAAAAAGAAGAGGGAAAGGGTCCCATGAAGTCGATACCCCATACGTCAAAAATCTCAACCACTAAAATTGGATTTAGTGGCATCATGTTCCTTCGTGTAATGCTCCCCATTCGTTGACACCTATCACATGAAGAACAGAAAGTGTAAGCGTCTCGAAATATAGTTGGCCAGTAAAAACCACATTGTAAAACTTTAGTTGCTGTTTTCTTAGCACTGAAATGGCCTCCACAAGCTTGTTCATGGCAGAATGAAAGGATATTCTGAATTTCACTTTCTGGGACACATCGTCTAACAATTTGGTCTGCACAATACTTGAACAAATACGGGTCATCCCAAAAGAAATTCTTTATCTCTGTAAAGAATTTGGCCTTGTCTTGCTTGGTCCAATGCTCGGAAGTTTACTGTAACAAGATAATTAACTATATCAGCATACCAGGTAATACTTCCACATTCATTAATTGTTCATCAAGGCTGACTGCGTTCAATATTAATGAAAACATTGATTGTCAAAAATGGAAGCGAGAGAGATAGTCCGCCCACAACATTTTTACATGCCTTTCTTATACTTTGAATTCCAAGTCAAATTCTTGCCAAAGTAACACCCACGACTGGTGTTGCTTTTTCAAATGCTGCGCTGAAGATATTTCATGCATGACGTGATCTGTGAATATAATTATTTTACAACAATGAGATAGATCGAAATTTTTCACAATGCAAAGTACCTCTGCTGGCATTTCTTTTCAGTAGTTGAATAGTTCATTGTGCATCATTCAATGTCTACTGGCATGGTAAATAACATGGGAATTAAGTCAGGCTCTTTACATCACTGAGAAACATCACGCTCTCTTGCATGTCGGATCATCACGTGAGCTCAAATGGTAGCTGGGTTCGAAATTTGAATGATGGGTATTGATATCGTAAATATTCCATTTTTTCATGTAACAAGACGCCAGATGCATCCAAAGATAAAAGGTACATCCTTATGAAGTAGATTGCATAAGGGTCTAGAAACTTTTTTTGCTAAAATCTTTAGTAGAGAAGCGTCTATAGAAACAGCATGCCCGAGGAAAGATCTTACTTACCATTTGTTTAGGTGGAGGAAGATTAGAAATATCCCACCTTGGCACTTTGTCAAACCTCAATACCTTTATGATAGTCAGCATTTGAGAACATTTATTTTACGCCAGAGTGGCATTTCTCCCGGTCGAGACTAAGTTCTTCACGATGCGTCTCACTGCGGGAACTAGCGTTAGATGATGTAAACGATGATCGAAACGAGTCGCTGGTGGTATCCCAATTCATTGCTCAGCATTGGTAACTCTTTTGTGACTCGACTTTTTAGGGACAACTTATGCCAGTGACCCGTGAACTATGAGAAATTGGGTAAATGTCGTGAAGTAATATCTTGGGAGCGATTTATGAAACCTTTCGTATTAGAGGATTTAACCTGACGTTGCATTTCCCTAGTAGATTTAGCATTTTCATCAAGGTGAATGTAATGCATGCGATCTCTGGGTTTATACCTTTATATCCGCTATGGTCCATCCTAATGCCCTTTTGTGCTCTTTCAAAACGTCCAACAACTTACCTTTTTGTTCGTCATTGAGGGATGATGAGATGATTACCGGCATAGTACTTTCTTCTCCCAAAACGCATATTCCGTGAGTGTTGGGCAATGGTTTTGAGCTCAAGTTTCGGTGGTGATTCTGATGATGGGATGAGTTTCTTCTCGATGGTGCTAGTTGTTCAACTCTTGACTTCCATTTATTAGTGTCCATGGATGGTACCGAGTCAAGCGGGCGTTGACCTCTTCGACCGATCTGTCAATATCAAAATCAAAACCAAAGTGAGTTAAGCATGTTTGTAAAGGATCATCACTAAGGTTTGAAATAAAAGTGTCATCAACTAATGCTTCTATTAAATCCACATCAACAATTCCATCATCTACATTGTGAGGTTGTTTGGCAATGTTGAAGATGTTCACTCCATAGTCATGTTGTCGAAGGACAGTGCATATTTCGATTCCTGCATTGAATGTGAGCATCATGCATTGCCAAGAAAGGTCGGCCTAAAATAATGGGGATGTGCTTCCTCGAGTCCTGTATTGGTTGAGTGTCAATTACAATGAAATCAACAAGAAAATAAAACTTGTCTACGGATAAGCACGTCCTCCACAATACCACGAGGTATTTTCGTGGACCGATCTGCAAGTTGTAACACCACCGGAGTTGGGTGTAATTCTCCCACCCAAGTTTCACGAAAACAGAGTAAGGCAACAAATTTACACTAGCTCCTAAATCCAACAAAGCATTCTCAATTGTGTGGTTCCCTATACTACATGAGATAGTGGGGAGCCTGGATCTTTGCATTTTAAAGGAATTTTATGTTGGAGTATAGAACTAACGCTTTCTGTTAAAAATGCCTTCTTTTGAACATGCATATTTCTCTTTTAGTACAAAGGTCTTTAAGAAACAAGGCATAAGATGGAACTAGTTAAATATCATCAAGAAGAGGGATGTTAACACTTACCTGTTTGAAGATTTCGAGAATCTCACCGTGGATTTTCCTTCTTGCCTTTAGCTAACCTCCTGGGAATGGAGCTTTGGGAACGTATTCTCGTGGGTTGGTTTCTTCTTTCTCCTCCGGTGATGAGTCCTCAACATTCACAGGTACAATTTGATTTTCTTTTGTCACCGGCATCTCCACTTTGTTGTCGACTTCTGTTCCTTTTCGCAAGGTCATTACTGCTTTGACCTCTCCATGCTGTTGTGGTGAACTGTTACTTCCTTCATGTACTCCTTTAGGATTAGGTACTGGTTGACTTGGAAACTTACCTTTCTCAACAGTCATTGCCAAGGTTTGAACTGAAGAAGCAAGTTGTCCCACCATCTTCTCGAGGCTTGAAACTGATTGGGCTTGTGAATTGAAGCCTGCTCCAACCTCATTTCGTAGTCCATCAATGGTGCGGTTCTGTTGCTCAATCGTGGAGTGAGTAAGATTCTTGAGATTCTGGAATGAATCCTCCCATGGTCTGGGTTGAGAGTAGTTCTGATTCTGATTGTATGGTCTAAATGGGGGCTGAGAGGCTTGAGGATTTTGAGGAATTGGTAGCATTGGTGGAGCTGGGGCGCCAAGTTCGTCCAGCGGAAAACGCCACAAAAACAGTGGGCTATAGCCTGGGGGTGGGGCTGGCCAACTTCGTCCGCCGGACTCGGAATTGTGCGAGACTTTGCGAACGGCCTCCGTGTGCCAAAAATAGGCCCGGGCACAGCCGCGCCTAAAAATAACCGCCCAAGGCCGGGCGCCAAGTTCGTCCCAATGGAAAAAGGCCACAAAACGGTGGGCTATAGCCTTGGGGGTGTGGCTGGCCAACCGTCCGCCGGACTCGGAATGGCGCGAGACTTTGCGAGGCACCTCCGTGTACCAAAAATAGGCCGCGGACACAGCCGCGCCCAAAATACCCGCCCGAAGGCCGCGGCGCCAAGTTCGTCCAGCGAAAAAGGCCACAAAACGGGTGGGCTATAGCCTTGGGGTTGGGCTGGCCAACCGTGTCCGCCGGACTCGAATGGCGCGAGACTTTGCGAGAGGCCTCCGTGTGCCAAAATAGGCCCCGGTCACAGTCGCGCCAAAATACCCGCCCGAAGGCCACGGCGCCAAGTTCGTCCAGCGGAAAAGGCCACAAAACGGGTGGGCTATAGCCTTGGGGGTGGGGCTGGCCCACTGCGTCCGCCTCGGACTCGGAATGGCGCGAGACTTTGCGAGAGGCCTCCGTGCGGTAAAATAGGCCCCGGGCACACCGCGCCCAAAATAACCGCCCGAAAGCCGGGCGCCAAGTTCGTCCAGCGGAAAAAGGCCACAAAAACGGGTGGGCTATAGCCTTGGGGGTGGGGCTGGCCAACTTCGTCCGCGGACTCGGAATCGCGAGAGACTTTGCGAGGCCCCTCAGTGTGCCAAAATAGGCGCGGGCACGGCCTGTAAAAATACCTGCCGAGCTGCGGCGCCAAGACCGTCCAGCGAAAAAGGCCCACCAGCGGGTGGGCTATAGCCTTGGGGGTGCGGCTGGCCAACCGTCCGCGGACTCGGGTGGCGCGAGACTTTGCGAGGCGCCTCGTGTGCCCCACCAAAAATAGAGCTTGCGGTCTGGCGCGCCCAAAGCTACTCGCTTAGGGCAGAGGCGCGAGACGTCCAGCGGAAAAAGGCCTGGCGGATGGGTTATAGCCTTGGGGCTAGGGCTGGCCCCAGCTTCGTCGCGCGGTTCGGAATGGTGGGAGACTGCTGAGGCACCTCCCGTGTGCAAAAATAGGCCTTGGTCATAGCAGCGCCCAAAAGCCATCTTGCGAAGCCAGGCGCCCAGGGTCATCCAGCGGAAAAAGGCCCTGTGGGTGGGCTATAGCCTTGGGGGTGGGGATGGCCAACTTCGTCCGCCGGTTCAGATAGCGTGAGACTTTGCGAGAGGCCTCCGTGTGCCTGTGTAGGCAGGCGGGCACAGGCGCGCCTGCAGTCCCACCCCTCCTGAGCCGCGGCGCCAGGTTAGTCTAGCGGAAAAGGCCACAAAAGCGGGTGGGCTTCCCCTGCTTAGGAAATTGGGGCTAGCTGACCTCATTCATCGGGACACAGAATGGCGCGAGACATTACGAGCCTCCACTGTGCCGCCAAATAGGCCGCGAGCACGAGCGCGCCCCGCAAAACACCCTCCTTGGTACGCAGGCGCCAAGTTCGGTCCAGCGGAAAAAGGCCACAAAAAGCAGGTGAGCTATAGCCTTAGAAATTAGGGCTGGCGTAGCTCGCCCGCTGGGACTGAGAATGGCGCGAGACATTAACGAGGCGCCTCCGTGCCGCCAAAAATAGCCCCGTGAGCACAGGCGCGCCCAAAATGCCCTCCTTGGAGGCCAGCGGCCTCCAAGTTCGGTCCAGCGGAAAAGACCACTAAAACGGTGGGCTATATGCTCGTGGGGTGGGGCTGGCCAACTTCCCCCCGTCTCCGCGGACTCGGAATGGCACGAGAGACTTTGCGAGGCCCCTCGGTGGCGCACCAAAAATGAGCCTTGGGCATGCGTCGCGCCCAAAAGCATTTCTCCACCTGCCCGAGGCTGCGGCGCCAAGTTCGGCCAAGCTGAAAAGGCCACCTGTCGGGTGGAGGCTACAGCCTTGCAGGGGGTGGGGCTGGCAATCCTCACCGGGCTGGACTCGGAATGGCGCGAGATTCTATGCGAGGCGCCTCCGTGTCTAAAAATAGGCCGCGGGCACAGGCGCGCTCAAAATAATACTCCTGGCGGTCAGCGGCGCCAAGTCTGGGTCCAGCGCGAAAAGGCCACAAAAGCGGGTGGGCCATAGCCTTGGGGTGCGGCTGGCCCGTAAACCACTGGACTCGGAATTGTGCGAGACTGCGAGGCGGCCTCAAATGTGCCAAAAATAGGCCCGGGCACAGCCTTAAAATAACCGCCAGAAGGCGAGCGTGGGTCGTCCGCTGGAAAACGCTACAAAAACGGGTGGGCTTGCAGCCTTGGGGAAATTGTGGCTGGCCCAGCTTGCTCCGCTCGGACTCGGAATGGCGCGAGACTTTACAGCGCCTCCGTGCCATAGCAAAATAGGCTTGAAGGGCACAGCACACGCCCGCAAAAATACCCACCCAGGTGGCATGCATAGTATGTTAGTAGTCAGCGGAAAAAGGCCACAAAACGTGGGCTATAGCCTTGGGGCGTGAGGCTGGCAGCGAACTCATTCATTGGACTCGAATTGCGCGAGACATTGCGAGAGCGCTCCGTGTGCAAAAACAGGCCGCGGGTACAGCCGCACCTATAAATACCCTACCAGGCGTCACAAGCCTGCTCTCTGGCCCTGTTTTAAAACAACACAAAAAGCGTGGTGGAAGGCCATAGCCTTGGGGGTGGGGCTGGCCAACTTCGTCCAGCGGGAGTCGGAATGGTAGCGAGACTATCGCGATACGACTGGCAAAGCAGAGAATAGGGCAGCGAGCACAGTCATTACCATGTCTACCCACCTGGTATCGTTGCGGCGCCACGTTCATTCAAAATGGAAATGATAAAATCAAAGTGTACGATAGCCTTTAAAGCTGGGGCTGGCCGACTTGGTCCGCTCGCCCTCGGAATTGCGCGAGACTTTACGAGGCGCCTCCATGTGCCAAAAACAGGCTTTTCAAGGACACAGCCACACTTAAAGCGCCACTCCGGGCACTAGGCACAAGGCGCAAGGATTCATCTCAGCTGGAAAAAGGCCAGCAAGCAGGGTGGAGAAGCTGGCTAGCCTTGGGAGTGGGGCTGGCCGACTAGCTATCCGCCCGGACTCGGAATGGCGCGAGACTTTGCGATGCGACTCCGTGCCAAAAAATAGACCATGGACAGCGGCGCCCTGAAATGTGTCTACCCTCGAAGGCAGCGGCTGCATGATTCGATCAGGCGGAAAAGTGCCCGCAAGCAGGTGGGCTATAACCTTGGGGGTGGGGGCTGGTCAACTATCCAGCTGGACTCGGAGATAGCGCGTGACATTACGAAGCGCCTCCGTGTGCCAAAAATAGGCCGCAGGTACAGCCGCGCTACAAAAATACCCTACCCAAGGCCGCGGCGACCATGTTCGCCCAGCTGAAAGAGGCCAAAAACGGGTGGGCTATAGCACCGGGGGTGGGGCTGGTCGGCTTGGCCAGCTCGGACTCAGAATGGCACGAGACATTACGAGGCGCCTCCTGTGCCAAAAATAGACCGCGGGCACAGGCGCGCCCAAAATACCCTCCGAAGGCGCGGCGCCAAGTTCGTCAAAGCGGAAAAGGCCATAGCGGGTGAGCTATAGCCTTGGGGGTGGGGCTGGCCAACCGTCGCGGGACTCGGAATGGCGAGACTTTGCGAGGCCCTCGGTGTCACCAAAATAGGCCCTTGGGCATAGCCGCGCCCCATCTCTGCGAGCTGCGGCGCCGAGATTCGTCCAGCGGAAAAAGGCCACAAAGCGGGTGGGCTATAGCCAGGGGGTGGGGCTGGCCAACTTCGTCCGCGGACTCGGAATGGCGAGACTGCAGGCGCCTCACGTGTGCCAAAAATAGGCCGCGGGCACAGGCGCGCCAAAAATACCTCCCGAGCCGCGGCGCCAAGTTCGTCCAGCGGAAAAGGCCACAAAAACGGGTGGGCTATAGCCTTGGGGGTGGGGCAGGCCCACTTCGTCCGCCGGACTCGGAATTGTGCGAGACTTTGCGGCGGCCTCCGTGTGCCAAAAATAGGCCCGGGCACAGCCGCGCCCAAAAATAACCGCCCAAGAAGGCCGGGCGCCAAGTTCGTCCAGCGGAAAAGGCCACAAAAACGGGTGGGCTATAGCCTTGGGGGTGTGGCTGGCCAACTTCGTCCGCCGGACTCGGAACGCCGCGAGACTTTGCGAGGCGCCTCCGTGTACCAAAAATAGGCGCGGACACAGCCGCGCCAAAAATACCCGCCTGGCAGGCGCGGCGCCAAGTTCGTCCAGCGGAAAAGGCCACAAAAGCGGGTGGGCTATAGCCTTGGGGGTGGGGATGGCCAACTTCGTCCGCCGGACTCGGAATGGCGTGAGAATTTGCGAGAGGCCTCCGTGTGCCAAAAGTAGGCAGCGGGCACAGCCGCGCCCATAAATACCCTCCCGAGGCGCGGCGCCAAGTTCGTCCAACGGAAAAAGGCCACAAAACGGGTGGGCTATAGCCTTGGGGTGGGGCTGGCCAATCTCGTCCGCTGGACTCGGAATGGCGCGAAACTTTGCGAGTCCCCTCAGTGTGCCAAAAATAGGCCGCGGGCACGGCCGCGCCCAAAAATACCTGCCCGAAGGCTGCGGCGCCAAGTTCGTCCAGCGGAAAAAGGCCACAAAAACGGGTGGGCTATAGCCTTGGGGGGTGGCGCTGGCCAACTTCGTCCGCCGGACTCGGAATTGAGCGAGACTTTGCGAACCGCCTCCATGTGCCAAAATAGGCCCCGGCATGGCCGCGCCGAAAAATAACTGCCCGAAGGCTGGGGCGCCAAGTTCGTCCAGCGGAAAAAGGCCACAAAAACGGGTGGGCTATAGCCTTGGGGGGTGTGGCTGGCCAACTTCGTCCGCCGGACTCGGAATGGCGCGAGACTTTGCGAGGCGCCTCCGTGTACCAAAAATAGGCCGCGGACACAGCCGCGCCCTAAAATACCCGCCCGAAGGCCGCGGCGCCAAGTTCGTCCAGCGGAAAAAGGCCACAAAAACGGGTGGGCTATAGCCTTGGGGGGTTGGGCTGGCCAACTGTGTCCGCCGGACTCGGAATGGCGCGAGACTTTGCGAGAGGCCTCCGTGTGCCAAAAATAGGCCCCGGTCACAGTCGCGCCCAAAAATACCCGACCGAAGGCCACGGCGCCAAGTTCGTCCAGCGGAAAAAGGCCACAAAAACGGGTGGGCTATAGCCTTGGGGGGTGGGGCTGGCCAACTTCGTCCGCGGGACTCAGAATGGCGCGAGACATTACGAGGCGCCTCCCTGTGCCAAAAATAGGCCGCGGGCACAGCCGCGCCCAAAAATACCCTCCCGAAGGTCGCGGCGCCAAGTTCGTCCAGCGGAAAAAGGCCACAAAAACGGGTGGGCTATAGCCTTGGGGGGTGGGGATGGCCAACTTCGTCCGCCGGACTCGGAATGGTGTGAGACTTTGCGAGAGGCCTCCGTGTGCCAAAAGTAGGCAGCGGGCACAGCCGCGCCCAAAAATACCCTCCCGAAGGACGCGGCGCCGAGGTCGTCCAGCGGAAAAAGGCCACAAAACGGGTGGGCTATAGCCTTGGGGGGGTGGGCTGGCCAACTTCGTCCGCGGGACTCAGAATGGCGCGAGACTTTGCGAGGCACCTCAGTGTGCCAAAATAGGCCATGGGCACGGCCGCGCCTAAAAATACCTGCCCGAAGGCTGCGGCACCAAGTTCGAGTCCAGCGGAAAAAGGCCACAAAACGGGTGGGCTATAGCCTTGGGGGTGGGGCTGGCCCACTGCGTCCGCCGGATTCGGAATAGCGCGGGACTTGGCGAGAGGCCTCCGTGTGGCAAAAGGCCCGGGCACAATCGCGCCCAAAAATACCCGATCGAAGGCCGGCGCGCCAAGTTCGTCCAGCGAAAAAAGGCCACAAAAACAGGTGGGCTATAGCCTTGGGGGGTGGGGCTGGCCCACTTCGTCTGCCTGACTCGGAATGGCGCGAGACTTAGCGAGGCACCTCCGTGTGCTATTAATAGGCCGCGGGCACAGCGGCGCCCAAAAATACCCGCCCGAAGGCCGGGGCGCCAAGTTCGTCCAGCAGAAAAAGGCCACAAAAACGGGTGGGCTGTAGCCTCGGGGCTGGGGCTGGCCAACTTCGTCCGCGGGACTCGGAATGGGGGGAGACTTTGCGAGGCGCCTCCGTGTGCCAAAAATAGGCCCCGGGCACAGCCGCGCCCATAAATACCCTCCCGAAGGCCGCGGCGCCAAGTTCGTCCAGATCGGAAAAAAGCCACAAAAACGGGTGGGCTATAGCCTTGGGGGGTGGGGATGGCCAACTTCGTCCGCCGGACTCGGAATGGCGTGAGACTTTGCGAGAGGCCTCCGTGTGCCAAAAGTAGGCAGCGGGCACAGCCGCGCCCATAAATACCCTCCCGAAGGCCGCGGCGCCAAGTTCGTCCAGCGGAAAAAGGACAAAAACGGGTGGGCTATAGCCTTAGGGGTGGGGCTGGCCAACTTCGTCCGCGGGACACTTGAATGGCGCGAGACATTACGAGGCGCCTCCCGCTGCCAACTTTGGCCACGGAGGCACAGGCGCGCAAAGTCTACGCCTCCCGAGTCCGGCGGACGAAGTTGGCCAGCGGAAAAAGGCCCAAGGCTATAGCCCACCCGTTGGGGCTGGCCAACTTCGTCCGCGGGACTCAGAATGGCGCCGACATTACGAGGCGTATTTTGTGCGCAAAAATAGCCGGGGCCAGGCGCGCACACGGAGGCGCCCGTAAAGTCTCCCGCCATTCCGAGTCCCGCGGACGAAGTTGGCCAGCCCCAGCCCCGAGGGCTATAGCCCAGGCGGCATGCCGAACCTCGCTGGCTGCGGCCCATCCAGCCGCATCGCGTCGCCAGACGGATTAACCCGACCCCTACGCAGCGGTAGCCGCCGTTTTTACGCTCGACCTCGCTGGGCGCCAACTGGCGCGCGGCGAACGATATTTGAAGCGGCGACGTCCTTCCGCGTTCTTTTTTTGGCACTGGGTACCTGGGCACCAGCCCAGTTTGTTTCTGGACCGACCTTCAGCGATTCGTTGTGATGAAATTCCCACCACCGCAACCTCGCAAGAATCTCGGCCGTCGCGTCTCGGCGGGGCGAGGCGCAGCGCCGTTGTGGTACTCGCTGGGCGAACTGGTGCACGCTGAGCTGAAGCGTGACGATGCTGTAACTATTTTGGCGCTGGTGCCTCTGCCGCGAAAAATCTCGCGCCGTTCTGAGTCCAGCGGACGAAGTTGGCCAGGCACCCCCAAGGCTATCAACCGCCCGTTTTGTGGTATTTTCACGCTGGGCGAACTTGGCGCCCGCGACCGCCGGGGAGGAAGGTATTTTTGACCATGACTGTGCCATGCCTACACTGGCACCGCGAAGGCCTCTGATCTGCCTGTTCAGTCCGAGGCGGACCGAAGTGAGCCATCCACCCCGAGGCTGCCAGCCACGCGTTTTGGCAGCGCTTTCAGCCGAGGGCCAGGCGCTTGGCGCCGTGACCTTCGGGAGAGGTATTTTTGGGCGCGGCTGTGCCGCGGCCTGTCATACCCAGCAGGAGGAAAAAGCCTGCGTAATGTCACCCAGCCATTCTGAATCCACAGCCGGACGAAGATTGCCATACCACCCAAGGCTTTCCTGTACCATTTTTATGGCCTTTTCAGCTGGACGAACTTGGCGCCCGTGTGCCGCTTGTTAAAGTCTTTTTGTGACGCGGCGCTGGGGCTTGTTAAAGTAGAACTGCAGCTTTGGCAGGTATACCATAAAGTCTCGCTGCCATTCCAAGACTCCGGCCGGACCTGATTAGCCAGCCCAACCCCCAGAGCTATCGCCCACCGTTTTGTGGCCTTTTCAGCCTGGGCCGAACTTGTGACAGCGCGCATGCCGATCGGTGAGTGTTCCCAAGGCGCGGCTGTGTCATGGCTTCTTTGTGCTTTGTGCGCCATAGCAATCTCAAGCGCCATTCCACGGTCAGCCCAGATGATTGTCATCCACACCCCCAGAGCTATAGCCCACCGTTTTGTGAGCCTTTTGCTTTGGGCGAACTTGGCGCCGTGCTTCGAGGCGGTTATTTTACAAGGCTGACTGTGCCAGGTGGCCTATTTTAGCACATGGGGCGCCTCGCAAAGTCTCGCGCCATTCGAGTCCGAGGCGGACGAAGTGGAGCCAGCCCCACCCCAAGGCTATAGCCCACCCGTTTTTGTGGCCTTTTTCCGCTGGAGCCGAACTTGGCGCCCGGCCTCCGGGCGAAGTATTTTTAGGCGCGGCTGTGCCGCATGCCTATTTGCAGCACAGGAGCCTGACCGCAAAGTCTCGCGCCATTCCGAGTCCGGCGGACAGAAGTTGGCCAGCCCCACCCCCAAGGCTATAGCCCACCCGTTTTGTGGCCTTTTTCCGTTAGACGAACTTGGCGCGCGGCCTTGGGGCGGTTATTTTTGGGCGCGGCTGTGCCCGCTGCCTACTTTCCAGCACACGCAGGCCTCTCGCAAAGTCTCGCGCCATTCCGAGTCCGGCGAGACGAAGTTGGCCAGTAACCCCCCCCAAGGCTATAGCCCACACCGTTTTGTGGCCTTTTTCGCTGGGCGAACTTGGCGCCGCGGCCTTCGGGCGGGTATTTTTGGTAGCGGCTGTGTCCGCGGCCTGGCTTTGGCACACGGAGGCGCGCTCGCAAAGTCTCGCGCCATTCCGAGTCCAGCGGGCGAAGTTGGCCAGCCCCACCCCCAAGGCTATAGCCCACCCGTTTTTGTGGCCTTTTCCGCTGGAGCGAACTTGGCGCCCGGCCTTGGGCGGTTATTTTTAGGCGCGGCTGTGCCCAGGGCCTATTTTAGCACACGGGAGGCGCTCGCAAAGTCTCGCGCCATTCCGAGTCCGGCGGGACCGAGTTGGCCAGCCCCACCCCCAAGGCTATAGCCCACCCGTTTTTGTGGCCTTTTCCGCTGGACGAACTTGGCGCCGCCGGCCAGCCCACCCGGCGTGGTATTTTTAGGCGCGGCTGTGCCGTGGCCTATTTTGGCACCACGGAGGCGCCTCGCAAAGTCTCGCGCCATTCCGAGTCCAGCGGACGAAGTTGGCCAGCCCCACCCCCAAGGCTATAGCCCACCCGTTTTGTGGCCTTTTTCCGCTGGGCGAACTTGGCGCCCGGCCTTCGGGCAGGTATTTTTAGGCGCGGCTGTGCCCGCGGCCTATTTTGGCACACGGGGGCCTCGCAAAGTCTCGCGCCATTCGAGTCCGGCGGACGAAGTTGGCCAGCCCACCCCCAGGCTATAGCCCACCCGTTTTGTGGCCTTTTTCCAGCTGGGCCGAACTTGGCGCCCGGCCTTGGGCGGGTATTTTACAGGCGCGGCTGTGCCCCGGGCCTATTTTTGCCCAGCACGGAGGCGCGCTCGCAAGTCTCGCGCCATTCCGAGTCCGGCGGACCGAGTTGGCCAGCCCCACCCCCAAGGCTATAGCCCACCCGTTTTGTGGCCTTTTTCCGCTGGGCAGACTTGGCGCCCGGCCTTCGGGCGGGTATTTTTTGGGCGCGGCTGTGCCCGCGGCCTATTTTTACCCCACACGGAGGCGCCTCGCAAAGTCTCGCGCCATTCGAGTCCGAGCGGACGAAGTTGGCCAGCCCCACCCCCAAGGCTATAGCCCACCCGTTTTGTGGCCTTTTTCGCTGGGCCGAACTTGGCGCCCGGCCTTCGGGGCGGGTATTTTTGGCGCGGCTGTGCCCGCGGCCTTTATTTTGGCACACGGAGGCGCCTCGCAAAGTCTCGCGCCATTCCGAGTCCGGCGGACGAAGTTGGCCAGCCCCACCCCCAAGGCTATAGCCCACCCGTTTTGTGGCCTTTCCGCTGGACCGAACTTGGCGCCCGGCCTTCGGGCGGGTATTTTGGCGCGGCTGTGCCCGGGGCCTATTTTGGCACACGGAGGCGCCTCGCAAAGTCTCGCGCCATTCCGAGTCCAGCGGACGAAGTTGGCCAGCCCCACCCCCCAAGGCTATAGCCCACCCGGTTTTGTGGCCATTTTCCGCTGGACGAACTTGGCGCCCCGGCCTTCGGGCGGGTATTTTTTGGCGCGGCAGTGTCCGCGTGGCCTATTTTACAGCACACGGAGGTGCCTCGCAAAGTCTCGCGCCATTCGAGTCCCAGCGGGCCAGTTGGCCAGCCCACCCCCAAGGCTATAGCCCACCCGTTTTTGTGGCCTTTTTCCGCTGGGCCGAACTTGGCGCCGCTGACCTTCGGGCGGGTATTTTTGGGCGCCGCTGTGCCCGCGGCCTATTTTTGGCACACGGAGGCCGCTCGCAAAGTCTCGCGCCATTCCGAGTCCGGCGGACGAAGTTGGCCAGCCCCACCCCCCAAGGCTATAGCCCACCCGTTTTTGTGGCCATTTTCCGCAGGACGAACTTGGCGCCCCGGCCTTCGGGCGGGTATTTTTGGGAGCGGTTGTGCCTACAGCCTATTTTGGGCACACGGAGGTGCCTCGCAAAGTCTCGCGCCATTCCGAGTCCGGCGGACGAAGTAGGCCAGCCCCACCCCCCAAGGCTATACCCCACCCGTTTTTGTGCCCTTTTTCCGCTGGACGAACTTGGCGCCCCGGCCTTCGGGCGGGTATTTTAGGCGCGGCTGTGCCCGTGGCCTGGCCACAGCACACGGAGGCGCTCGCAAAGTCTCGCGCCATTCGAGTCCAGCGGACGAAGTTGGCCAGCCCCACCCCCCAAGGCTATAGCCCACCCGTTTTTGTGGCCTTTTCCGCAGGGCGAACTTGGCGCCCCGCCCGTCGGGCAGGTATTTTGGGCGCGCTGGCTGTGCGGCCTGGCCTATTTTGGCACACGGAGGCGCCTCGCAAAGTCTCGCGCCATTCCGAGTCCAGCGGACAAGTTGGCCAGCCCCACCCCAAGGCTATAGCCCACCCGTTTTGTGGCCTTTTTCCGCTGGGCGAACTTGGCGCCCGGCCTTCGGGCGGTTATTTTTAGGCGCGGCTGTGCCCGCGGCCTATTTTTGGCACACGGAGGCCGCCTCGCAAAGTCTCGCGCCATTCGAGTCCGGCGGACGAAGTTGGCCAGCCCCACCCCCAAGGCTATAGCCCACCGTTTTTGTGGCCTTTTTCCGCTGGGCGAACTTGGCGCCCGGCTGACCGGGCCGGGTTATTTTTAGGCGCGGCTGTGCCCGCGGCCTATTTTTGCACACACGGAGGCGCCTCGCAAAGTCTCGCGCCATTCCGAGTCCAGCGGACCGAAGTTGGCCAGCCCCACCCCCAAGGCTATAGCCCACCCGTTTTGTGGCCTTTTCCGCTGGGCGAACTTGGCGTACCGGCCTTCGGGCGGGTATTTTAGGCGCGGCTGTGCCCGCGGCCTATTTTGGCACGGAGGCGCCTCGCAAAGTCTCGCGCCATTCCGAGTCCAGCGGACGAAGTTGGCCAGCCCACCCCCAAGGCTATAGCCCACCCGTTTTTTGGCCTTTTTCCGCTGGGCCGAACTTGGCGCCCGGCCTTGGGTCGTGGGTATTTTTGGGCGCGGCTGTGCCCGCGGCCTATTTTTGAGCACACGGAGGTGCCTCGCAAAGTCTCGGGCCATTCCGAGTCAGGCGGACGAAGTTGGCCGGCCCCCCCCTGAGGCTATAGCCCACCCGTTTTGTGGCCTTTTTCCGCTGGACGCCGAACTTGGCGCCCGGCCTTCGGGCGGGTATTTTAGCAGGCGCGGCTGTGCCCGCATGGCCTATTTTAGCACACGGGCGCCTCGCAAAGTCTCGCGCCATTCCGAGTCCGGCGGACGAAGTTGGCCAGCCCCCAAGGCTATAGCCCACCCGTTTTGTGGCCTTTTCCGCTGGGACGAACTTGGCGCCCCGGCCTTTGGGCGGGTATTTTTGGGCTCGGCTGTGCCCGCGGCCTATTTTTGGCACACGGAGGCGCCTCGCAAAGTCTCGCGCCACTTCGAGTCCGGCGGATGAAGTGGGCAAGCCCCACCCCCCAAGCCTATAGCCCACCCGTTTTGTGGCCTTTTTCCGCTGGACGAACTTGGCGCCCGGCCTTCGGGCGGGTATTTTTGGGCGCGGCTGTGCCCGCGGCCTATTTTTGGCACACGGAGGCGCCTCGCAAAGTCTCGCGCCATTCCGAGTCCAGAGCGGACGAAGTTAGCCAGCCCCCCCCCCAGGCTAAAGCCCACCCGGTTTTGTGGCCTTTTTCCGCTGGGCGAACTTGGCGCCCCGGCCTTCGTGCGGGTATTTTTGGGCGCGGCTGTGCCCGCGGCTTAGTTTTGGCACACGGAGGCGCCTCGCAAAGTCACGCGCCATGCCGAGTCCGGCGGACGAAGTTGGCCAGCCCCCCCCAAGGCTATAGCCCACCCGTTTTGTGGCCTTTTTCCGCTTGGACGAACTTGGCGCCGTGACACCGAGGCGGGTATTTTTAGGCGCGGCTGTGCCGCGGCCTATTTTTGGCACACACGGAGGCGCCTCGCAAAGTCTCGCGCCATTCGAGTCCGGCGGGACGAAGTGGCCAGCCCCACCCCAAGGCTATAGCCCACCCGTTTTTGTGGCCTTTTTCCCATTTGGGCGAACTTGGCGCCCGGCCGCCAGGGCGGGTATTTTTAGGCGCGGCTGTGCCGGGGCCTATTTTGGCACACGGAGGCGCTCGCAAAGTCTCGCGCCATTCCGAGTCCGGCGGACGAAGTTGGCCAGCCCCGCCCCCAAGGCTATAGCCCACCCGTTTTGTGGCCTTTTTCCATTTGGGCCGAACTTGGCGCCCCGGCCTTCGGGCGGTTATTTTTAGGCGCGGCTGTGCCGGGGCCTATTTTGGCACCCACGGAGGCCGCTCGCAAAGTCTCGCGCCATTCCGAGTCCAGGCGGACGAAGTTGGCCAGCCCACCCCCAGAGGCTATAGCCCGCTTGTTTTTGTGGCCTTTTTCCATTTGGACGAACTTGGCGTGAGCTCCTCCGATGCAACCAATTCCTCAAAATCCTCAAGCCTCTCGGGCCCCATTTAGACCATACAATCAGAATCAGAACTACTCTCAACCCCGGACCATGGGAGGATTCATTCTAGAATCTCAAGAATCTTACTCACTCCACGATTGAGCAACAGAACCGCACCCGTTGATGGACTACGAAATGAGTTGGGAGCAGGCTTGATTCACAAGCCCAATCAGTTTCAAGCCTCGAGAAGATGGTGGGACAACTTGCTTCTTCAGTTCAAACCTTGGCAATTTGTTGAGAAAGGTAAGTTTCCAAGTCAGCAGATGCCTAATCTAAAGGAGTACATGAAGTAAGTACCGAGTTCACCACAATGGCATGGAGAGGTCAAAGCGATAATGACCTTGCGAAAAGGAAAAAAGTCGACAACAAAGTGGAGATGCGGTGACAAAAAGAAAATCAAATTGTACTGTGAATGTTGAGGACTCATCAGGAGGAGAAAGAAGAAACCAACCCACGAGAATACGTTCCCAAAGCTCCGTTCCCAGGAGGTTAGCTAAAGGCAAGAAGGAAAATCCACGGTGAGATTCTCGAAATCTTGAAACAGGTAAGTGTTAACATCCCTTTGCTTGATGCTATTAAACAAGTTCCATCTTATGCCAAGTTTCTTAAAGACCTTTGTACTAAAAGAGAAATATGCATGTTGAAAAGAAGGCATTTTTAACGAGAAAGCGTTAGTTACATACTCAACATAAAATTCCTTTAAAATGCAAAGATCCGAGGCTCCCCACTATCTCATGTAGTATAGGGAACCACACAATTGAGAATGCTTTGTTGGATTTAGGAGCTAGTGTAAATTTGTTGCCTTACTCTGTTTTTCGTGAAACTTGGGTGGGAGAATTACACCTGACTCCGGTGGTGTTACAACTTGCGGATCGGTCCACGAAAATACCTCGTGGTATTGTGGAGGGCGTGCTTATCAGGGTAGACAAGTTTTATTTTCTGTTGATTTCATTGTAATTGACACTCAACCAATACGAGGACTCGAGGAAGCACATCCCCATTATTTTAGGCCGACCTTTCTTGGCAGCTGCGGATGCTCGCATTCAATGCGGGGGTGAAATATGCGGTGTCCTTGACAACATGACTATGGAGCTGAACATCTTCAACATTGCCAAACAACCTCACAATGTAGATGATGGAATTGTTGATGTGGATTTAATAGAAGCATTAGTTGATGACACTTTTATTTTGAACCTTAGTGATGATCCTTTACAAACATGCTTAACTCACTTTGGTTTTGATTTTGATATTGTGGATCGGTCGAAGAGGTCAACGCATACCTTGACTCGGTACCATCCATGGACACTAATAAATGGAAGTCAAGAGTTGAACAACTAGCACCATCGAGAGAAGAAACTCATCCCATCATCAGAATCACCACGAAACTTGAGCTCGAAGCCATTTGCCCAACACTCACGGAATATGCGTTTTTGGGAGAAGAAAGTACTATCTGCGGTAATCATCTCATCATCCCTCAATGACGAACAAAAAGGTAAGTTGTTGGACGTTTTTGAAAAGAGCACAAAAGGGCATTAGGATGGACCATGAGACATAAAAGGTATAAACCCAGTGGAAATTTGCATGCATTACATTCACCTTGATGAAAATGCTAAATCTACTAGGGAAATGCAACGTCGGTTAAATCTAATATGAAAGAAGTTGTTAGAAGCTGAAGTCCTTAAGCTATTAGGCGCGGTATTATTTACCCAATTTACGATAGTTCATGGGTCGATCTGTACAAGTTGTCCACTAAAAAGTCGAAGTCATGAGTGGTTACCAATGCGATAATGAATTGATACCAACTAGAGTGAATAAAGGATGGCGTGTATGCATTGAATATAGAAAATTGAATTCTGTCACACGTAAAGACCATTTTCCTTTTCCATTTATTGATCAAATGGTTGTTAGATTAGCGAGGTCATGAATTTTATTGCTTTAGATGGCTACTCGGGATACAATCGGATCACTATAGCACGAAAGATCGAGAAAACCACTTTCACTTGCCCTTTTGGCACTTTTACATATAGGAGAATGCCATTTGGATTATGTAATGCACTGCTTTACATTTCAACGATGCATGTTGAGCATTTTTCTGATATGGTTGAGCGATTCCTTGAAGTCTTTATGGATGATTTTTTCTGTCTTTGGTGACTCGTTTGATCAATGTTTACATCATCTAACGCTAGTTACTGCGAGAGATGTCTGAGAAGAACTTAGTCTTGAATTGGGAGAAATGCCATTTTATGGTAAAACAAGGTATTGTTCTCGGTCACATCATTTCGAGCAAAGGTATTGAGGTTGACAAAGCCAAGGTGGATCTCATTTCTAATCTTCCTCCACACAAAGCAGATCGGAGAAGTAAGATCTTTCCTTGGGCATCTTTGGTTTCTATAGGCGTTTCATTAAAGATTTTAGCAAAGTTTCTAGACCACTTATGCAATCTACTTGCTAAGGATGTACCTTTATCTTTGATGATTCATGTCTTGTTGCGTTTGAAAAATTAAAGCATTTGTTGACATCATCACCCATCATTCAGCCCCAGCTGGAGCTTACCATTTGAGCTCATGTGTGATGCATCGATTATGCGGTAGGAGCAGGTATTAGGACAAAGAGTTGATCGAATTCCCCATGTTATTTACTATGCTAGTATGACATTGAATGATGCAGTTGAACTATTCAACTACTTGAAAAAGAAATGCTAGCGGTAGTATTTGCATTAGAAAAATTTCGATCTTATCTCATTGGTTGTAAAATAATTATATTCACGAGATCATCTTTGCTATGAAATATCTTCTCACAAAGAAAGATGCAAAAGCTAGACTAATTCGTTGGGTGTTACTTTTGCAGGAATTTGACTTGGAATTCAAAGATAAGAAAGGCCTGAGAAAATGTTGTGGCGGACCATCTCTCTCGTCTCCATTTTGACACAATCACAAAGCCATTAATATTGAATGAGTCATTTCAGGATGAACAATTAATGAATGTGGAAGTATTACCTTGGTATCTTGATATAGTTAATTATCTTGTTACGAGTAAACTTCGAGCATTGGACCAAGCAAGACAAGGCCAAATTCTTTCTGAGAGATAAAGAATTTCTTTTGGGATGACCGTATTTGTTCAAGTATTGTGCGAGACCAAATTGTTAGGCGATGTGTCCCGAGAAAGTGAAATTGAGAATATCCTTTCATTACGCCATGAACAAGCTTGTGGAGGCCATTTCGAGTGCTAAGAAAAGCAGCAACTAAAGTTTTACAATGTGGTTTTTCTTGGCCAACTATATTTGAGGCGCTTACACTTTTTGTTCTTCATGTGATAGGTGTCAACAGAATGGGGAGCATTACGAAGGAACATGATGCCACTAAATCAATTTTAGTGGTTGAGATTTTTTGACGTATGGGGTATCGACTTCATGGGACCCTTTCCTCTTCTTTTTGCCATCAATACATATTGGTTGCTTTGTTGACTATGTATCAAAATGGGTAGAAGCAATTGCATGTCGAACCGATGATCACAAGGTGGTAATAGGATTTTGAAAAGCAATATTGTTTCGCGCTTTGGATTCCCTCGAGCAATAATCGGTGATGGTGGTGCCCACTTTTGTAACAAAGCATTCAAAGCTCTTTTGACAAAGTATTCAATCACACACAAAGTGGCAACTCCGTATCATCCATGAACCGGTGGCCAAGTTGAGATATCAATCGAGAAATAAAGCACATATTAGAAAAAGCGGTGAGGCGAGACGGGAAAGATTGGTCATTAAGACTTGATGATGCATTATGGGCATATAGAGCGGCTTTCAAGACCTCGATTGGGATGTCACCCTACGAGGCTAGTGTATGGAAAAGCTTGCCACCTACACTGTGGAACTCGAGCATCGTGCATATTGGGCCATCAAGAAATTGATTTTGACATGCAACAAGCCCATTTCGAGAAGAAGATTACAAGCTGGCGAGAACTTGAAGAAATAACCAATGGCCGCATCTGAAAATGCCAAGATTTACAAACAACGAATGAAAGTCTTCCATGATAAGCAAATTATGAGAAAATCGTTCACTCCAGTCAGAAAGTGCTTTTATTCAATTCAAGCAGCGCTTTATTCCCGGAGTAATTTACGCTCTCGTTGAGTGCGGTCCATTTATTGTATATCATCTTTTTTTCCACATGGGGCAATTGAAATTAAGGACCCAAAGAGCGGTGTCACATTTAAAGTTAATGGTCAAAGATTAAAGCCATATCTAGAGTACCCGACCACATGAAGAAGACACAGAAATAAATTTGAGTGACCCAACAAATTTGAATTGATTTTTTTCTTTCTTTTTGGTGATTTGATTTTTTTCTTTCTTTCTTTATATTATTCTTTTGCTAATTGAAATTATTTTTGCATAAGTGTGTTTGTTTAACTATTAAGTTTTCTCTTATCATTTTTAATCATGAGTACCTTACTTGGGCCGTTCCTCACTGAACATTCTTAAACCAATTCAACGTGTCAAAACTCATCTCGAAAGGTGATTCAATTTTGTAAAACACATCGCATTTGGGCTCTCTGACCACGAGTTAGTAGCCTATGTTGAGGGTTTAGAAAGCCAACTCGGAGACATTGAGAGAAGTGTTTGACATCCGGTTGGAGCTTGAGGTAAATTGATAAGAGGGCGATTTTAATTTTCTTTGTTTGTTTTAATTTGTTTTTTGTTTGTGTGCTTTAGTTTGTTACCCCGGTGAAGTGGCGGATAACGGTACTCCGTGACAATCAAGTCGGTTACTTGAGTTTCCCATAATAAGCGATATTACAGGCGAAGGTATGGATAGAAAGCGAGACTCAGCGAAGCTTCACAAGCGATTCCCTTCACTTCCTCGAGAATGCCCTCCTTTACGATCTATAAAGCTCGGTCAGCGCATGCGATTGCTCATTAGGAATAACATACTGCTGATATCCGTTGGTTAATTGGCGAAAGTACGATCGACAAGTGAGTTACCTCAAAATTTATTGCATACATGCTGGTTGTGGTAAAGGAAATTATGCAAGAAAGCAGCGAGCTCGAAGAATTTACATTGCTTGTCATAAGTGTGCGAGAATGAGTTGCGATAAAAACCCATGTTCTTTAGGAATGGTGTCGATAACGGGGAAGATAAGATTCAATTCATTAGGGATGGCTTGAATAAGGAGTCATTGGATGATATCCTTACTGTCTCTTGAAGCGCATCCCGGTGGATATGTGCAGGAAGCGATTCTCCGGTTATGGCCATTATTCGAGAAAGAGCATGCGATATAGTCTCGGGAATCGACTATAAACGACCTGTTTGCGAGTTTATAAGAAAAGCTGGATTGGAAGCCTATCCTCGACCCATAGAGGCGTTCAAGCCGTTTACGGGACGTAAAACCGAGAGGAAGATGTGAGCCGCGATCATAATTTACTGTAAATATCCTTTCACTTTCTTGTTATTTTATTTCTTTATTGTTTTATTGTGTGCATTATTGTCTTTAATAATTTTATTCTTGTTTGCTTTTTCCTTATTCTTGTTTGCTTTTTCCTTTTCTTGTTTCCTTTTTGACTCGCGAGCCACGTGCTTTCACGCGTTATTTGACAACTTGACATGTTACCTCATTACACAATTTGTGATTTTTGTCACAAGACTCTTAAATGTGATTTCTTTTGTCGAGCACTCACAAATTGTTTTTGAGAAATATTCCAATGGCGGCTACTCAACTAGACAATTCAAGAACATTTGTGTGCTTTACTGATTTACCTATGGCAAACATAAAGAGTTCGTTGAGGTGACCATCGATCTTGGTGAAGTATAGCGTGAGAAAATTACACTTAGTGTATGGAGGAGGTAATCGAGGGTTATCAAAAATGGTCTCAGAAGCAGCTTTTATCAGAGGAAGTCAAGTGTTAGGCATCATCCCAAGAGTCCTAAAACCATTGGGCAGTTCGTCTGACTCATCAACTGGAGAAGAGTTAGTCGTCTCGGGTATGCAGAAAGAATAAGCTGAAATGCTTAATCATCTTTGATGCTTTTATTTTCCTTAAAGGAGATCTTGCAACACTAGAGGCACTTATCACACTAGCATCTTGGGCCCATCTGTACATCCACCAGAAACCCATCGGTTTGTTAAATGTCAATAACTTTTATGATGGCTTTATCGCATTTCTTAACCATGCAATAAAAAACTATTTCATTCCATTAATGCGAAAAAACTCTTTATTTGTGCTCTGCTGCTAATGAGCTACTTGATCATTACAAGCTTATAGGCCGGGCGGACCCCTGGACCTTTGTGTTGGAGCGTCAAATAATGATAGTAACGATGGCAGCGATAAGAAGTACAAATTAGATTTAACTCTCTGCTGTAAATATTTTCTTGTGTTGCACCACCAGGTGATGTCTTAAACTCTACTTCTTTCCTTTAAAACATTGAGGACAATGTTTCGTTGCAGTTGGGGGAGGGAATAGTCGACAATTGTGGAATTTTGGTTAAGTTTTTACTGATTTTTGTTGTAGAAACTATTTGTTGCTAACTTTTGTGTTGAAGATGGCTGAATATGGAGTGTAGTTCTGAAACGCATCTTCATCGTTTGAAAAAAAAAAAATTTCTCCTCTATGAATATACATTTTCCAACTTTTGAGTCGAAGATGGCTGAATATGGAGTGTAATGCCTCTAGAAACGCATCTTCTTAGTAAAAAAAAAAAAATCATTTTCTTTTTCTATCATTTTAAGTGTACTTTTTCTAATTAGTTTTCTGCATCATTTTCACATTTCTGCATGCATATTTTTCTTTCATGTTTAGAATAGGTTGGGGGGTAGAATGTTGTTTAAAAAAAAAATTGTGTGATTTGTTTTAACATTGGATGACATGATTAAATTTCAAATTTTAGTATTTGTATTATCTTTGGTCTTAAGTGATGTTACATTATGTTTGCTACTCTACATGTTGATGTCGGAGACAAATATGAGTTGCTTGAAGGAATGAACATGTCATAATAAGTACCAAGTGAGTTTTTGAGCCTATCATTTTCTTGGAGAGTACCCTTTTGCCCATTCTCTATACAGCTTAGCAGTTTATTATTTTATACACGATCTCTAGATTTCTTTTGAGTTAACCCTTAAAAAAAATGTAAAATACAAAAAAAAGAAAAAAAAAGAAAAAAATGTGTGTTGTTACATTGGGAGGCCCATCTAACTAGTAGATATGGATGATTATTTAGAGTCCTAAAAGACGATGGAAAGGCCATCTTTGATCCGTTTGAGCCTTTCTAGCCATCCCTTTTATTAAATATCCATAGTTAACCCTTTTGAGCCTTAAAAAAAAAAAAAAAAAAAAACCTTTTCCTTGTCAACTTATCATCTTGACCCACTCCGATTTGGAGTATTACCCGATATCTTACAAATTCCACCACCTATTTATGTTTGAGAAAAATATAAATAATTATTTTTGTTCAGTGAAGTTGTGCCAAGCAAAAGCAAAAAAAAAAAATGTTTCAAAAAAAAGAAAAAAGAAAAAAAATAATAATAACAATAATAGGTGAAATCCACCTTGCAACTTCTAAAAAAAATAAAATAAAATTCATCTGCATTTTTCTCAAACATACACTTTGTTTTCCTTATTTCCCTTCTTTGTTAACCATGTCCCTAGCCTACGTTACATCCTAATAAAAGTCCTTGATTTTAGGGAACTATAATCTGAAGTAGAAGCTAGTTATGTGGGCTAAAAAGATGTAGTGATGCATAATAAAAAAAAAAGAAAAAAAAATCAATAAAGTGGGTTGACTAACATTTTATTTGACTTGAGATCGTATTATTTCTAAGCTGAGGGCATATTTATTTCATCTTGGTGAGAGCATGTGATATCACTTCTTTATTATTTTCTCTCTCAATTACCATTCATTGGAGTGACTATTTTTATTGGGATTTAATTTCTTTGTGAGAGTGTCACTACTTCTAGTGAGATTTTGGGGTTTGACATGTCATTCTTGAAAGTAACTATAACAAAGTCTACTAGGCTGATTCATGTATGAATGGTTGATGTGGGTGTGATGTTGCTTTATTTGGAGATAATGCTTATACTTTTATTTGAGTGCTATCATTAATCGATTGAATAAATACGAGTGTTTTTAATAAAAAAAAAGAGTTTGGGATTTGAGTTTGTTTTTCGCTTTATTTGCTAGGGACTAGTAATATAATTTGGTTGGGGGTGTGTTGAGTGTTAGAAAATGCATATTTATAAAGGAGAAAACTGTCATTTTACATTTCAAGTCTTACTAACAACCCTTACTTTTATGTATTTAACCTTCTTGGGATGTAATTACGTGTGTGTTATTTTAATTAAGTATTTTATGTATTTTAGGGGCATTATAGTCATTTCACAATAAAGGAGAGATCAGACGGCAAAAGCGGACATCACTTTTGAACTCGGGATGGTGAAAACCTTAGGAGGAGCATAAAAGGAAAAATGGCACTATTCACATATGCGGCACTATTCACGTGTGCGGTGCATTCGCGATCTTATTCACATAGATGGATCGATGATGTGGCATTGACCGATGATGTGGCATTGACTGATGAGGTGTCACGATCCTGTTGGGCTAAAATTCTTATGTACTGTTGATGGTGACGTGGCAGCATATCAATGGACGAAAAAATCTCGCGTACGGTACATGCATCACATAGGATTATTTTCAGCAAAGCCAGCGTTCTTGTTCATCCAGGTCAAACCGTATTCTTGTTCATCAGCGTGGTCAAACCGTGGACTGTTGGTGATGACGTGGCGCAATCACAGCGTCAATTTTTAATCCGATGGCCATGATTTACTCCATGTATACATAAAAGGGGTCTCCCCCCCCTAATTTGATATCTCTGAATCCATTTTTGGACTCCATTTTCTGTAATTCTCTCTCCATCTTATATTTTCTTCGTATTTTAATAAATTCCCATTTTGCCCCTAGTTCAATTATGAGTGGCTAATTTTCTTTCAAGCTTGGGTTGAAGGTGAAGTCTCAACATGTGTCATGGGCTTAATTTGGTAAATTTATTTTCTCTTCCCCTCTAGTTTTTGTGGATGTTTTGACTTCTCGTCGACAAATAATACTAATCTTGTCTAGTCTGCCTTGGTTTCACCGGCCCTCTAGTACAAGGTTATTATTATTTGTACGATAAACCCATAGCACCATATTGATTAGGCGTGGTTCATGAGGTGTGGATTCCCCCTCATGATTTAATTGACATTAATACGGATTATTTAGCCCATGATGCATGTTGATACGGATCGAGATACCCAAGTCGTCATTTCAATATAATTCTCTTCAATTTATTCTCGCCATTTCAATTCCAATTTTAGAATTTATTATCGCCATTTCAATTTCAATTTTAGGATAATTTAAATCACTTCCACCACAATTCCAACCACCCACTTACAAAATTAATTCTATACACAATTAAAATCCACCTCCTCGTGGGATCGACACTCGTCACCATTAGTCTATACTACAATAGATTCGTGCGCTTGCGAGTACATTAAAATTTGCACAACATTGGCCAGCCCCACCCCCCAAGGCTATAGCCCACCCGTTTTTGTGGCCTTTTTCCGCTGGACGAACTTGGCGGCCCGGCCTTCGGGCGGTTATTTTTGGGCGCGGCTGTGCCCGGGGCCTATTTTTGGCACACGGAGGCCGCTCGCAAAGTCTCGCGCCATTCCGAGTCCGGCGGACGAAGTTGGCCAGCCCCACCCCTCAAGGCTATAGCCCACCCGTTTTGTGGCGTTTTTCCATTTGGACGAACTTGGCGGCCCGGCCTTCGGGCGGTTATTTTAGGCGCGGCTGTGCCCGGGGCCTATTTTTGGCACCACGGAGGCCGCTCGCAAAGTCTCGCGCCATTCCGAGTCCAGCGGACGAAAGTTGGCCAGCCCCCCCCAGGCTATAGCCCACCCGTTTTGTGGCCTTTTTCATTTGGGACGAACTTGGCGCCCGGCCTTGGGCGGTTATTTTTAGTGCGGCTGTGCCGGGGCCTATTTTACAGCACACGGAGGCCGCTCGTAAAGTCTCGCGCCATTCCGAGTCCGGCGGACGAAGTTAGCCAGCCCACCCCCAAGGCTATAGCCCACCCGTTTTGTGGCCTTTTCCATTTGGGCCGAACTTGGCGCCCGGCCTTGGGCGGTTATTTTTGGGCGCGGCTGTGCCCGGGCCTATTTTGGCACACGGAGGCCGCTCGCAAAGTCTCGCGCCATTCCGAGTCCAGTGGTTGAAGTTGCCAGCCCACCCCCAAGGCTATAGCCCACCGTTTTTGTGGCCTTTTTCCAGCTGGGCCCCGAACTTGGCGCCCGGCCTCGGGCGGTTATTTTTAGGCGCGGCTGTGCCGGGGCCTATTTTTTGGCACACGGAGGCCGCTCGCAAAGTCTCGCGCCATTCGAGTCCGGCGGACGAAGTTGGCCAGCCCACCCCCAAGGCTATAGCCCACCCGTTTTGTGGCCTTTTTCCGCTGGGCGAACTTGGCGCCCGGCCTTCGGGCGGATATTTTTGGGCGCGGCTGTGCCCGGGGCCTATTTTGGCACACGGAGGCCGCTCGCAAAGTCTAGCGCCATTCCGAGTCCGGCGGACGAAGTGGGCCAGCCCCACCCCCAAGGCTATAGCCCACCCGTTTTTGTGGCCTTTTTCCGCTGGGCCAGAACTTGGCGCCCGGCCTTGAGGCGGTTATTTTCGGCGCGGCTGTGCCCCGGGCCTATTTTTGGCACACGGAGGCCGCTCGCAAAGTCTCGCGCCATTCCGAGTCCGAGGCGGACGAAGTTGGCCAGCCCCACCCCCAAGGCTATAGCCCACCCGTTTTGTGGCCTTTTTCCGCTGGGACGAACTTGGCGCCCGGCCTTCGGGCGGTTATTTTTGGCGCTGGCTGTGCCCGGGGCCTATTTTGGCACACGGAGGCCGCTCGCAAAGTCTCGCGCCATTCGAGTCCGGCCGGACGAAGTTGGCCAGCCCCCCCAAGGCTATAGCCCCACCCGTTTTGTGGGCCTTTTTCGCTGGGCGAAAATTGGGGCCCGGCCTTCGGGCGGTTATTTTTGGGCGCGGCTGTGCCCGGGGCCTATTTTTGGCACACGGAGGCCGCTCGCAAAGTCTCGCGCCATTCCAGGTCCAGGTGGACGAAGTTAGCCAGCCCCACCCCAAGAGGCTATAGCCCACCCGTTTTGTGGCCTTTTCCGCTGGGGCGAACTTGGCGCCCCCGGCCTTGGGCGGTTATTTTTAAGCGCGGCTGTGCCGGGGCCTATTTTTGGCACCACGGAGGCCGCTCGCAAAGTCTCGCGCCATTCCGAGTCCGGCGGACGAAGTTGGCCAGCCCCACCCCCAAGGCTATAGCCCACCCGTTTTGTGGCCTTTTTCCGCTGGGCGAACTTGGCGCCCGGCCTTGGGCGGTTATTTTTGGCGCGGCTGTGCCCGCCGGCCTATTTTGGCACAGGGAGGCCGCTCGCAAAGTCTCGCGCCATTCCGAGTCCGGCGGACGAAGTTGGCCAGCCCACCCCCAAGGCTATAGCCCACCCGTTTTGTGGCCTTTTTCCGCTGGGCGAACTTGGCGCCCGGCCTTGGGCGGTTATTTTTAGCGCGGCTGTGCCGCGGCCTATTTTTGGAACACGGAGGCCGCTCGCAAAGTCTCGCGCCATTCCGAGTCCGGCGGACGAAGTTGGCCAGCCCCACCCCCAAGGCTATAGCCCACCCGTTTTTGTGGCCTTTTTCCGCTGGGCCGAACTTGGCGCCCGGCCTTGGGTGGTTATTTTTGGGCGCGGCTGTGCCGCGGCCTATTTTGGCACACGGAGGGCGCCTCGCAAGTCTCGCGCCATTCCGAGTCAGGCGGACGAAGTTGGCCAGCCCCTCCCCCAAGGCTATAGCCCACCCGTTTTGTGGCCTTTTCCGCTGGGCGAACTTGGCGCCCGGCCTTGGGGCGGTTATTTTTGGGCGCGGCTGTGCCATGGCCTATTTTTGGCACCACGGGCGCGCTCGCAAAGTCTCGCGCCATTCCGAGTCCGAGGCGGACGAAGTTGGCCAGCCCCACCCCCAAGGCTATAGCCCACCCGTTTTTGTGGCCTTTTTCCGCTGGGCCGAACTTGGCGCCCGGCCTTGAGGAGAGGTATATTTTTAGGCGCTGGCTGTGCCCGGCCTATTCCACAGCACCACGGAGGATGCCTCGCAAAGTCTCGCGCCATTCGAGTCCGGCGGAAGAAGTTGGCCAGCCCCGCCCCCCAAGGCTATAGCCCACCCGTTTTTGTGGCCTTTTTCCGCTGGGATGAACTTGGCGCCCGGCCTTGGGAGCGGCGGTTATTTTTGGGCGCGGCTGTGCCCAGCGGCCTATTTTGGCACACACGGAGGCGCCTCGCAAAGTCTCGCGCCATTCCGAGTCCGAGCGGGACGAAGTTGGCCAGCCCCACCCCCAAGGCTATAGCCACCCGTTTTGTGGCCTTTTTCCGCTGGGCGAACTTGGCGCCCGGCCTTCGGGCAGGTTATTTTGGCGCGGCTGTGCCCGCAGGCCTATTTTGGCACACGGAGGCCGCTCGCAAAAGTCTCGCGCCATTCAGAGTCCGAGCGCGGACGAAGTTGGCCAGCCCCACCCCCAAGGCTATAGCCCACCCGTTTTTGTGGCCTTTTTCCGCTGGGCGAACTTGGCGCCCGGCCTTCGGGCGGGTTATTTTTAGCAGCGGCTGTGCCCATGGCCTATTTTGGCAGCGGCACGGGCCGCTCGCAAAGTCTCACGCCATTCCGAGTCCGGCCGGACGAAGTTGGCCAGCCCCACCCCCAAGGCTATAGCCCACCCGTTTTGTGGCCTTTTTCCGCTGGGCGAACTTGGCGCGCCCGGCCTTCGGGTGGGTATTTTTGGGCGCGGCTGTGCCCTATGGCCTATTTTGGCACACGGAGGCGCCTCGCAAAGTCTCGCGCCATTCCGAGTCCGGCCCGGACGAAGTTGGCCAGCCCGACCCCCAAGGCTATAGCCCACCCGTTTTGTGGCCTTTTTCAGCTGGGACGAACTTGGCGCCCCCGGCCTTCGGGCGGGTATTTTTGGCGCGGCTGTGCCGCGGCCTATTTTGGCACACGGAGCGCCTGCGCAAAGTCTCGCGCCATTCCGAGTCCGGCGGACGAAGTTGGCCAGCCCCCCCCAAGGCTATAGCCACCCGTTTTGTGGCCTTTTTCCGCTGGGCCGAACTTGGCGCCCGGCCTTGGGCGGGTATTTTTAGCGCGGCTGTGCCCGCGGCTATTACAGCACTGCGGAGTGCCTCGCAAAGTCTCGCGCCATTCGAGTCCGAGGCGGGACAGAAGTTGGCCCCCTTTGAGGCTATAGCCCACCCGTTTTGTGGCCTTTTTCCGCTGGGCGAACTTGGCGCCCAGCCTTCGGGTGGTTATTTTGGGCGCGGCTGTGCCCGGACCTATTTTGGCACACTGGAGGCCGCTCGCAAAGTCTCGCGCCATTCCGAGTCCGGTGGACGAAGTTGGCCAGCCCCACCCCCAAGGCTATAGCCCACCCGTTTTTGTGGCCTTTTTCCGCTGGGCCGAACTTGGCGCCCGGCCGCCGGGGGTTATTTTTGGGCTTTGGCTGTGCCGCGGCCTATTCCCAGCACACGGAGGCCGCTCGCAAGCAGTCTCGCGCCATTCGAAGTCCGGCGGACGAAGTTGGCCAGCCCCACCCCCAAGGCTATAGCCCACCCCGTTTTGTAGCCTTTTTCAGCTGGATGAACTTGGCCCGCGGCCTTGGGCGGTTATTTTCAGGCGCGGCTGTGCGGGCGGCCTATTTACGCACCGGAGGCCGCTCGCAAAGTCTCGCGCCATTCGAGTCCGGCGGACGAAGTTGGCCAGCCCCACCCCAAGGCTATAGCCCACCCGTTTTTGTGGCCTTTTTCCGCTGGACGAACTTGGCGCCCGGCCTTTGGGCGGTTATTTTTGAGGCGCGGCTGTGCCCGGGGCCTATTTTGGCACACGGAGGCCGCTCGCAAAGTCTCGCGCCATTCCGAGTCAGGCGACAGAAGTTGGCCAGCCCCACCCCCCAGGCTATAGCCCACCCGTTTTTGTGGCCTTTTCCGCTGGGCCGAACTTGGCGCCCGGCCTTGGGGCGGTTATTTTTAGGCGCGGCTGTGCCCGAGGCCTGTGCTTTTGGCACCACGGAGGCCGCTCGCCAAGTCTCGCGCCATTCCGAGTCCGGCGGACGAGTTGGCCAGCCCCACCCCCCAAGGCTATAGCCCACCCGTTTTTGTGGCCTTTTTCCGCTGGACGATCTTGGCGCCACGGCCTTCAGGCGGGTATTTTTGGGCGCGGCTGTGCCCGGGGCCTATTTTTGGCACACGGAGGCCGCTCACAAAGTCTCGCGCCTATACGAGTCCGGCAGACGAAGTTGGCCAGCCCCGCCCCCCAATGCTATAGCCCACCCGTTTTTGTGGCTTTTTTCCGCTGGACGAACTTGGCGTCGCGGCCTTCGGGCGGGTAATTTTGGGCGCGGCTGTGCCCGCGGCCTATTTGTGGCACAGCGGAGCCGCTCACAAAGTCTCGCGCCATTCCGAGTCCGGCGGACGAAGTTGGCCAGCCCCCCCCCAAGGCTATAGCCCACCCGTTTTGTGGCCTTTTCCGCTGGGCGAACTTGGCGCCCGGCCTTTGGGTGAGGTTATTTTTAGGCTGCGGCTGTGCCCGGGGCCTATTTTGGCACACGGAGGCCGCTCGCAAAGTCTCGCGCCATTCCCGAGTCCGCGGCGGGTAAGTTGGCCAACCCACCCCCAAGGCTATAAGCCCACGTTTTTGTGGCCTTTTTCCGCTGGAGACGAACTTGGCGCCCCAGCCTTCGGGCGGTTATTTTAGGCGCGGCTGTGCCCGTAGGGCTATTTTTGGCACACGGGCCGCTCGCAAAGTCTCGCGCCATTCGAGTCCGGCGGACGAAGTTGGCCAGCCCCACCCCCAAGGCTATAGCCCACCCGTTTTTGTGGCCTTTTTCCGCTGGGCGAACATGGCGCCCGGCCTTCGGGCGGTTATTTTTAGGGCGCGCTGTGCCGAGGCCTATTTTTTACCACACACGGAGGCCGCTCGCAAAGTCTCGCGCCATTCGAGTCCGGCGGACGAAGTTGTAGCCAGCCCCCCCAAGGCTATAGCCCACCCGTTTTTGTGGCCTTTTCCGCTGGACGAACTTGGCGCCCGGCCTTGGTGGTTATTTGCGGCGCGGCTGTGCCGCGGCTTGGCCTATTTTGGCACACGAGGCGCTATGCAAAGTCTCGCGCCATTCCGAGTCGAGGCGGACGAAGTTGGCCAGCCCCACCCCCAAGAGGCTATAGCCCACCCGTTTTGTGGCCTTTTCCGCTGGACCAGACTTGGCGCCCGGCCTTCGGGCGGTTATTTTGGGCGCGGCTGTGTCCTGGGGCCTATTTACGGCACCACGGAGGCCGCTCGCAAAGTCTCGCGCCATTCCGAGTCGGCGGACGAGAGTTAGCCACACCCCACCCCCAAGGCTATAGCCCACCCGTTTTTGTGGCCTTTCCGCTGGGCCGAACTTGGCGCCCGGCCTTCCAGGGCGGTTATTTTTGGGCGCGGCTGTGCCGGGGCCTATTTTGGCACACGGAGGCCGCTCGCAAAGTCTCGCGCCATTCCCGTCCGAGGCGGACGAGTTGGCCAGCCCCTCCCCCCAAGGCTATGCCCACTCGTTTTTTGGCCATTTTTTCACGCTGGGTGAACTTGGCGCCCGGCTTTCGGGCGGGTATTTTTAGGCGCGGCTGTGCCGCGGCCTATTTTGTGGAGACCTTTGCGGTCTCGCACGCGAAGTCTCGCGCCATTCCAAGAGTCCATTTAGGCGAACAGGAGCGGGCTGATTTTCAGCACAGACCCCGTTACATGTCTCCCCCAAGGCTATAGCCCACCACGTTTTGTGGCCTTACGGCCTTCGGGCTGTTATTTTTGGCGCGCTGTGCCGGGGCCTATTGTTGGCAAACGGGGGCCGCCCACAAAGTCTCGTGCCATTCCGAGTCAGGCGGACGATGTGGGCCAGCCCCACCCCGCAAGGCTATCGCCCACCCGTTTTGTGGCCTTTTTCCGCTGGACGAACTTTGCGCCCCGGCCTTCGGGCGGGTATTTTTAGGCGCGGCTGTGCCCGGGCCGATTTTTGGCACACGGAGGCCGCTCGCAAAGTCTCACACCATTCTGAGTCTGGCGGACGAAGTCGGCCAGCCCCACCCCAAGGCTATAGCCCACCCGTTTTGTGGCCTTTTTCCGCTGGACGAACTTGGCGCCCGGCCTTGGGCGGTTATTTTTGTGCGCGGCTGTGCCATTCCGGGGCCTAGCCCCACCCCAAGGCTTAGCCCACCCGATTTGCACACGGCGTCCCGGCCTTCGGGCGGTTATTTTGTGTGCGGCTGTGCCCGGGGCCTATTTTCGCACACGAGGCCGC
>JAUJEF010000142.1:0-85870 GCA_030444885.1 Citrus sp. QX-2021
TTTGCCCGCGGATTATTTGGCACTCGAGGCCTCTCGAAAGTCTCGTCCTATTTCCAAGTCCGCGGATTTAACTTCGCCAAGGCCCCACTCGCTGGGTCTCTGTGAGCTCCAACGTATCTTTTCGCTATTTTCACTGGGGTTTTGAATTCACGACCTTCTGCACTTATTTTGGACGCGGTTTGCCTCATGGCTTATTTTTGGTACTCCCGAGGCCCCTCTACAAAGTCTCAACCTATCTCGAGTCCGCGGAAGAACTCGCCTGCCACCCCCATCAAGGCTATAGACTCACCCGCTTTCGGGGCATTTTTTCCGCTGGGAGTTTTGGCACCACGACCTCGGGCGCTTATTTTCGCGCGCTTGGCTCAGCAAGCCGCTTTTTGGCAACCCGAGGCCCTCAGTAACTGCCTCGTTCCCCATTCCGAACCGGGGACTAATTTCTCCGCGCCCCCTACTAAGGCTATAGCCCACCCGTTCTTTGGCCATTTTTCCGCTGGGGGTTTTGGCACCACGACCTTCGGGAGCTTATTTTTAGGCTCGGCTTCATTGCGTGGCATATTTTTGGCACCCCAACATCCCTGCAAAGTCTCACCCCATTCCGAGTCCGAGACAAACATCGCGCCAGCGCCCGGAAATCAAGGCTATAGCCCACCCGTTTTTGGCCATTTTTCCGCTGGGGTTTTGGCACCCATGACCTTCGGCGCTTATTTTTAACACGGCTTTGCCCGTGGCTTATTTTTGGCACCCGAGGCCCCTCGCAAAGTCTCGCCCCATTGAGTCGAGTGGAGACGAACTCGCCGCGCGCCCACCAAGGCTATATAGCCCACCGTTTTTGGCCATTTTTCCGCTTGGCGGATTTTGGTACCACGATTTTCGGGCGCTTATTTTTGGCACCCAGGGCCCCTCGCAAAGTCTCGCCCCATTCGAGGTCAGCGGACGAACCGCCCGGCCCCCACCAAGGGTATAGCCCACCCGTTTTAGCCATTTTTCCGCTGGGGAGTTTTGGCACCACGACCTTCGGGGCTTATTTTTGGGCGCGGCTTTGCCCATGGCTTATGTTTAGCACCCGAGGCCCCTCACAAAGTCTCGCCCAATTCCAGGAGTCAGTGGACGAACCTCGCCCAGCGCCCCACCAAGGCTATAGCCCACCCGTTTTTAGCCATTTTTCCGCTGGGGGTTTTGGTACGACGACCTTCGGGCTTATTTTTGGGCGCGGCTTTGCCCGTGGATTATTTTGGCACCCCAGGCCCCTCCATAAAGTCTCGCCCCATTCCGAGTCCGGCGGACGAACTTATGCCACCCCACTGAGGCTATAGCCCACCCGTTTTTGGCCATTTTTCCGCTGGCGGGTTTGGCTTCCCGACCTTCGGGCGCTTAGTTTTGGGCTCGGCTTTCGTCGTGGCATATTTTTGGCACCCCAACATCCCTCGCAAAGTCTCGCCCCATTCCGAGTCCGGCGGACGAACTTCGCCCGCGCCCCCCATCAAGGCTATAGCCCACCCGTTTTTTGGCCATTTTCCATGGGGAGTTTTGCTTTCCACGACCTTCAGGGCTTATTTTTGGGCGTGGCTTTGCCCGCGGATTATTTTGGCACCCAGGGCCCCTCGCAAAGTCTCGTCCCATTCCAAGTCCGGCGGACGAACTTCGCCCGCGCCCCCCACCAAGGCTGTACCCCACCCATTTTTTGGCCATTTTCCCAGCTGGGGTTTTTGGCACCACGACCTTCGGGCACTTATTTTTGGCCAGCGGCTTTGCCGTGGCTTATTTTAAGTACCCGAGGCCCCTCACACAGTCTCGACCCCATTCCAAGTCCGGCGGAAGAACCGCCCGCGCCCCATCAAGGCTATAGACCACCCGTTTTTGGGCATTTTTCCGCTGGGGGTTTTGCTTTCTACGACCTTCGGGTGCTTATTTTTAAGCGACGCGGCTTTGCCAGCGGCTTATTTTTGGCAACCCGAGGCCCCTCGCAGCGTCTCGCCCCATTCCGAGTCCGGGGACTAATTTCTCCTGCCCTTCACCAAGGCTATAGCCCACCCGTTCTTTGGCCATTTTTCCGCTGGGGGTTTTGGCACCCGACCTTCGGGCGCTTATTTTTAGGCTCGGCTTTCATTGGCATATTTTTGGCACCCCAACATCCCTCGCAAAGTCTCACCCCATTCGAGTCCGGTGGACGAACCCCCGCCAGCGCCCCCACAAGGCTATAGCCCACCCGTTTTTAGCCATTTTTCCGCTGGGGGTTTTGGCACCGACGACCTTCAGGGGCTTATTTTTGGGCGCGGCTTTGCCCGTGGATTATTTTTGGCACCCGAGGCCCCTCGTAAAGTCTCGCCCCATTCCGAGGTCCGAGTCGGACGAACTTCGCCAGCCCCCGATAAAGGCTGTAGCCCACCGTTTTTGGCCATTTTTCCGCTGGGGTTTTGGCACCACGACCTTCGGACATTTATTTTTGGACGTGGCTTTGCCCGCCTGGACTTATTTTTGGCACCCGAGGCCCCTCGCAAAGTCTCAACCCATTCCGAGTCAGCGGAAGAACTTCGCCGCGCCCCCATCAAGGCTATAGCCCACCCGTTTTTGGGCATTTTCCACATGACCGCTGGGGGTTTGGCTTGCCGCGACCTTCCGCGCGCTTATTTTGGCACCCGAGGCCCCTGCGCAAAGTCTCGCCCCATTCCGAGTCCGGCGGAAGAACTTCGCCCGCGCCCCCCATCAAGGCTATAGCCCACCCGTTTTTTGGGCATTTTTCCGCTGGGGGGTTTTGGTACCTCGACCTTCGGGCACTTATTTTTGGGCGCGGCTTTGCCCGCGGCTTATTTTTGGCACCCCGAGTCCCCTCGCAAAGTCTCGCCCCATTCCGAGTCCGGCGGACAAACTTCGCCCGCGCCCCCCACCAAGGCTATAGCCAACCTATTTTTTGGCCATTTTTCCGCTGGGGGTTTTTGGCACCACGCCCACAACCAAGGCTATAGCCCACCCGTTCTTTGGCCATTTTTCCACTGGGGGGTTTTGGCACCACGACCTTGAGTGCGGCTTTGCCCTGTGCGGCATATTTTGGCACCCGATGCCTCGCAAAGTCTCGCCCCATTCCGAGTCCGGCGGACGAACCGCCCCGCGCCCCCTACCAAGGCTATACCCCACCGTTTTTGGCCATTTTCCGCTGGCGTGGTTTGCTTTCCACGACCTTCGCGCTTATTTTTGGCACCCGAGGCCCGCTCGCAAAGTCTCGCCCCATTCCGAGTCCGGCGGACGAACCCGCCAGCGCCCCCCAAGGCTATAGCCCCCGTTTTTGGCCATTTTCCGCTTAGGGTTTTGGTACCTCGACCTTCGGGCACTTATTTTTGGGCGCGGCTTTGCCTGCATGGCTTATTTTGGCACCGAGTCCCTCGCAAAGTCTCGCCCCATTCGAGTCCGAGGCGGACAAACTTCGCCAGCGCCCCCACCAAGGCTATAGCCAACCTATTTTTGGCCATTTTCCGCTGGGGTTTTGGCACCACGACCTTCGGGCACTTATTTTTGGGCGCGGCTTTGCCATAGCTTATTTTGGCACCCCGAGGTCCCTCGCAAAGTCTCGCCCCATTCCGAGTCCAGGCGGACGAACTTCGCCGGGGCCCCCCCCAAGGCAATAGCCCACCCGTTTTTGGCCATTTTCCAGCTGGTGGGTTTGGCACCCACGACCTTCGGGGGCTTATTTTTAGGCGCAGGTTTGCCCAGCGGTTATTTTGGCACCCCAAGGCCCCTCGAAAAGTCTACGCCCCCATTCCGAGTCCGGCAAGCGAACTTCGACCGCGCCCCCACCAAGGCTATAGCCCACCCGTTTTTGGGCAATTTTTCCGCTGGGGTTTTGGCACCACGACCTTCGGGGCTTATTTTTGGGCGTGGCTTTGTCCGCGATTTATTTTGGCACCCCGAGGCCCCCCACACACTCCCGCCCCATTCCGCGTCCGGGGGACGAACGTCGCCCGGGCCCCCCCCCCAAGGCTATAGCCCACCCGTTTTTTGGCCATTTTTCCGCTGGGGGGTTTTGGCACCACGACCTTGACCGATTATTTTTGGCACCCGAGGCCCCTTTTTGCAAAGTCTCGCCCCCATTCCGCGTCCGGCGGACGAACCGCCAGCCCCCACCCCCAAGGCTATAGCCCACCCGTTTTTAGCCATTTTTTTCGCTGGGGGTTTGGCATCACGACCTTCGGGGTTATTTTGGGCGCGCCTGTGCCCATGGCCTATTTTTAGCACGCGGAGGCCACTCGCAAAGTCTCGCCACATTCCGCGTCGTGCGGAGGTATGTGGTATGCTCGTCCCCCCTAGGCTATAGCCCACCCGTTTTTTGGCCATTTTTCCGCTGGGGGTTTGGGTGCGCCCGACCTTGAGGCGGTTATTTTTAGCGCGGCTGTGCCCGCGGTGTATTGTTGTCACGCGCAGGCCGTTCGCAAAGTCTCGCCCCATTCCGAGTCCGGCGGACGAAGTTGGCCAGCCCCTCCCCCCAAGGGTATAGCGCACCCGTTTTTTGGCCCTGTTTCGGCTGGGGGGTTTGTGCGCGCCGACCATCGGGGGTATTTTTGGGCGCGGCTGTGCCCGCGGCCTGATTTTGGAAAATGGAGGCCGTACGTACAGTCTCGCCCCATTCCGAATCCGGCGGACTAAGTTGGCCAGCCCCACCCCCCAAGGCTATAGCCACCGTTTTTGGCCATTTTCCGCTGGGGTTTTGGGCGCCCGACCTTCGGGGGTTATTTTTGGGCGCGGCTGTGCCCGTGCACTATTTTTTTGCCACGCGAGGCCGCTCGCAAAGTCTCGCCCCATTCCGAGTCCGTGGGGCCAAGTTGGCCAGCCCCTCCCCCATGGCTATAGCGCACCCGTTTTTGGCCATTTTCCCACTGGGGGTTTAGGTGCGCCCGACCTTCGGGGATTATTTTTGGGGCGCGGCTGTGCCCGTTGCCTATTTTGGCACGCAGGCCACTCGTAAAGTCTCGCCCCATTCCGAGTCCGGCGCGGACGAAGTTGGCCAACCCCTCCCCCAAACTATAGCGCACCCGTTTTTGGCCATTTTCCGCTGGGGGAGTTTGGGCGCGCCCGACCTTCGAGGGGTTATTTTTGGCGCGGCTGTGCCCACTGCCTATTTTTGGCATGCGGAGGCCGCTGCAAAGTCTCGCCCCATTCCGAGTCCGTAGGACGAGTTGGCCAGCCCTCCCCCAAGGCCATAGCCGACCCGTTTTTGGCCATTTTCCGCTGGGGGCTTGGGCACGCCAGCTTGGGGGGTTATTTCTGGGCGCGGCTGTGCTCACGGCCTATTTTTGCACGGGGAGGCGGCTCTTAAAGTCTCGCCCCATTCCGAGTCCGGCGGACGAGGTTGGCCAGCCCCTCTCCCCCAAGGATATAGCCACCCCGTTTTTGGCCAATTTTCCGCTGGGGTTTGGGCGCTTGCCGACCTTCGGGGTTATTTTTAGGTGCGGCTGTGCCCGCAGGCCTATTATTTCCAGCCGCAGAGCCACTCGCAAAGTCTCGCCCCATTCCGAGTCCGGTGGACGAAGTTGTCCAGCCCCTCCCCCCAAGGCTATAGCGCACCCGTTTTTGGCCATTTTCCGCTGGGGGGTTTGGCGCGCGCCGACCTTGAGGCGCTTATTTTTGGGCGCGGCTGTGCCCGCGGGCCTATTTTTGACAGCAGGCGGAGGCCGCTCACAAAGTCTCGTCCCATTCCGAGTCCGGCGGACGAAGTTAGCCAGCCCTCCCCCAAGGCTAGAGCCCACCCGTTTTTGCCGCTTTTTTCCGGGTGGGGGTTTGGGCGCGCCGACCTTCGGGGAGTTATTTTTGGGCGCGGCTGTGCACGCGGCCTATTTTTGGCACGCGGAGGCCGCTCGCAAAGTCTCGCCCCATTCCGAGTCCAGCGGACGAAGTTGGCCAGCCCCTCCCCCCAAGGCTATAGCCCACCCGTTTTTTGGCCATTTTTCCGCTGGGGGGTTTGGGCGCGCCGACCTTCGGGGGCTTATTTTTGGGCGCGGCTGTGCCCGCGGCCTATTTTTGGCACGTGGATGCCGGTCGCAAAGTCTCTCCCCATTCCGAGTCCGACGGACGAAGTGGGCCAGCCCCTCCCCCCAGGCCTATAGCCCACCCGTTTTTTGGCCATTTTTCCGCTGGGGCGTTTGGGCGCGCCAACCTTCGGGGGGTTATTTTTGGGTGCGGCTGTTACCGCGGCTTAGTTTTAGCACGCGGAGGCCGCTCGCAAAGTCTCGCCCCATTCCGAGTCCGGCGGACGAAGTTGACCAGCCTCTCCCCCCAAGGCGATAGCCCACCCGTTTTTTGGCCATTTTTCCGCAGTGGGGTTTGGGCGCGCCGACCTTCGGGGCGTTATTTTTGGGTGCGGCTGTGCCCGCGGCCTATTTTTGGCACAGCGGAGGCCGCTCGCAAAGTCTCGTCCCATTCCGAGTCCGAGGCGGACGAGTGGGCCAACCTCCGCCCTAGGCTATAGCGCACCCTTTTTGGCCATTTTTCGCTGGGGGGTTTGGGGGCGCCGACCTTCGGGGGGTTATTTTTTGACACAGCTGTCCCTAGGACCTATTTTTTGCATGCGGAGTCTGCTCGCAAAGTCTCGCCCCATTCCGAGTCCGGCGGACGAAGAACGCCAGCCCCTCCCCCCAAGGCTATAGCCCGCCAGGTATTAGGCCATTTTCCGCTGGGGGTTTGGCACGCCCGACCTTCGGGGTTTATTTTTAGGCGCGGCTGTGCCAGCGGCCTATTTTGGCACTTGCGGAGGCCGTTCGCAAAGTCTCGCCCCATTCCGAGTCCGAGCGGACCGAGTGGGCCAGCCCCTCCCCCCAAGGCTATAGCCCACCCGGTTTTTGGCCATTTTTCCGCTGGGGGTTTGGGCGCCCCGACCTTCGGGGGGTTATTTTTGGGCGCGGCTGTGCCCGCGGCCTATTTTTAGCACGCGGAGGCCGCTCGCAAAGTCTCGCCCCATTCCGAGTCGGCGGACGAAGTTGGCCAGCCCCTCCCCCCAGGCCTATAGCCCACCCGTTTTTTGGCCATTTTTCCGCTGGGGGGTTAGGGCACGCCGACCTTCGGGTGGTTATTTTGGGCGCGGCTGTGCCCGCGGCCTATTTTGGCACGCGGAGGCCGCTCGCAAAGTCTCGCCCCATTCCGAGTCCGAGGCGGACCGAAGTTGGCCAGCCCCTCCCCCAAGGCTATAGCCCACCCGTTTTTAGCCATTTTTCGCTGGGGGTTTGGGCACGCCGACCTTCGGGGGTTATTTTTGGGCGCAGCTGTGCACCGCGACCTATTTTTTTGCATGCAGAGGAGCGCTTACAAGGTCTCTCCCCATTCCGAGTGCGGCGGACGAGTCGGCCAGCCCCTCCCCCAGGCTATAGCCCACCCGTTTTTGGCCATTTTCCTCTGGGGGTTTGGGCGCGAAGACCTTCGGGGGGTTATTTTTGGGCGAGGCTGTGACCGAGGCCTATTTTGGCACGCGGAGGCCGCTCGCAATGTCTCGCCCCATTCCGAGTCCGGCGGATGATGTGTAGGCCAACCCCTCCACCCCAAGGCTAAAGCGCACCCGTTTTTGGCCATTTTCCAGTTTTGGGTTTGGCGCGCCCTGACTCCGAGAGGGTTATTTTTGGGCGCGGCTGTGCCCGCGGCCTATTTTTGCCACGCGGAGGCCGCTCGCAAAGTCTCGCCCCATTCCGAGTCCGGCGGACGAAGTTGGCCTGCCCCTCCACCCAAGGCTATAGCGCACCCGTATTTTGGCCATTTTTCCGCTAGGGGGTTTGGGCGCGCCGACCTTCGGGGGGTTATTTTTGGGCGCGGCTGTACCCATGACCTATTTTTTGGCACACAGAGGCAACTCGCAAAGTCTCGCGCCATTCCGAGTCCTGCAGACGAAGTTGGGCAGCCCACCCCCCAAGGCTATAGCACACCAGTTTTTGTGGCCTTTCTCTGCTGGACGAACTTGGCGCCCCGGCCTTCGGGCGGTTATTTTTGGGCGCGGCTGTACCCGCGGCCTATTTTAGACACACGGAGGAACCTCGCAAAGTTTCGCGCCATTCCGAGTCCCGGCGGACAGAGTTGGCCAGCCCCCACCCCCAAGACTTTGTGGCCTTTTTCAACCTGGACAGAACTTGGCGCCCCGGCCTTGGGGCAGTTTTTGAGCGGCGCGCTGTGCCATGGCCTATTTTTAGCACACAGGCGTCTCACAAAGTCACGCGCCATTCCAAGTCCGGCGGACGAAGTTGGCCAGCCGCACCCCCAAGGCTATAGCCCACCGTTTTTGTGGCCTTTTCCGCTGGACAAACTTGGCGCCCGACCTTCGGGCGGTTATTTTTGTTCTGCGGCTGTGCCTGCGGCCTAGTTTTGGCACACAGAGGCAACTCGTAATGTCTCGCGCCATTCCGAGTCCGGCAGAGCAGATTTGGCCAGCCCCACCCCCAAGGCTATAGCCCACCCGTTTTGTGGCCTTTTTCCGCTGGGGGAACTTGGCGCCCGGCCTTCGGGCGGTTATTTTTGAGTGCGGCTGTGCCGCGGCATAGTTTTGGCGCATGGAGGCCCCTCGCAAAGTCTCGCGCCATTTCGAGTCCGGCGGACGAAGTGGGCCAGCCCCACCCCCCAAGGCTATAGCCCACCCGTTTTTGTGGCCTTTTTCCGCTGGGCCGAACTTGGCGCCCGGCCTTTGGGTGGTTACTTTTGGGGCGCGGCTGTACCCATGGCCCATTTTTTGCACGGAGGCCCCTCGCAATGTCTCGCGCCCATTCCGAGTCCGGGTCGAGACGAAAGTTGGCCAGCCCCACCCCCCAAGGCTATAGCCACCGTTTTGTGGCCTTCTTCCGCTGGACAAACTTGGCGCCCGGCCTTTGGGCGGTTATTTTTAGGCGCGGCTGTGCCGCGGCCTATTTTTAACACCACGGAGGCCCCTCGCAAAGTCTCGCGCCATTCCGAGTCCGGCGGATGAGTAGGCCAGCCCCACCCCAAGGCTATGGCCCACCGTTTTGTGGCCTTTTTCAGCTGGACGAACTTGGCGCCCGGCCTTCGGGCAGTTATTTTTGGGTGCGGCTGTGCCCGTGGCCTATTTTAGCACACGGAGAGCCTCGCAAATTCTCGCGCCATTCCGAGTCCGGCTGACAGAAGTGGGCCAGCCCCACCCCCAAGGCTATAGCCCACCCGTTTTTGTGGCCTTTTTCCGCCAAGACGTACTTGGCGCCCGGCCTTCGGGCGGTTATTTTGGGTGTGGCTGTGCCGCGGCCCTATTTTGGCACACGGAGGTGCCTCGCAAAGTCTCGCGCCATTCCGAGTCCGGCGGACGAATTTGGCCAGCCCCACCCCCCAAGGCTATAGCGCACCCGTGGTTGTGGCTTTGTTCTGCTGGGCCGAGACTTGGCGCCCGGCCTTCGGGCAGTTATTTTTAGGCGCGGCTGTGCCGCGGCCTGGCCACTTAGCACACGGAGAGCCTCGCAAATTCTCGCCATTCCGAGTCCGGCGGACGAAGTTGGCCAGCCCCACCCCCCAAGGCTATAGCCCACCCCCCAAGGCTATAGCCCACCCGTTTTTGTGGCCTTTTTCCGCAAGACGAACATGGCGCCCCGGCCTTCGGGCGGTTATTTTTGGGTGCGGCTGTGCCCGCGGACTATTTTAGGCACACGGAGGTACCTCGCAAAGTTTCGCGCCAGTCCGAGTCCGGCTGACGAAGTTGGCCAGCCCCACCCCCCAAGGCTATAGCCCACCCGTTTTTGTGGCCTTTTTCAGCACGACGAACTTGGCGCCCCGGCCTTCGGGCAGTTATTTTTGGGCGCGGCTGTGCCCGCGGCCTATTTTTAGCACACGGAGGCGCCTCGCAAAGTCTCGCGCCATTCCCGAGTCCGGCGGACGAACTTGGCCAGCCCCACCCCAAGAGGATATAGCCCACCGTTTTTTGTGGCCTTTTTCCGCTGGGCGAACTTGGCGCCCGGCCTTGGGTGGTTATTTTTTAGCGCGGCTGTGCCCGCGACCTATTTTGGCACACGGAGGTACCTGCAGAGTCTCGCGCCATTCCGAGTCCGAGTGGACGAATTTGGCCAGCCCCATCCCCAAGCCATAGCTCACCCGTTTTTGTGGCCTTTTTCTGCTGGACAAACTTGGCGCCCGGCCTTCGGGTGGTTATTTTTGTTCGCGTGACTGTGTCCGCGACCTATTTTAACATTAGCACTCGAGGCAACTCGCAAAATCTCGCGCCATTCCGAGTCCGGCAGACAAAGTTGGCCAGCTCCACCCCCCAAGGCTATAGCCCACCCGTTTTTGTGGCCTTTTTCCACTGGACGAACTTGGCGCCCAGCCTTCGGGTGGTTATTTTTGGGTTCGGCTGTGCCCGCGGCCTATTTTTGGTACACGGAGGCACCTCGCAAAGTCTCGCGCCATTCCGATTCCGGCGGACGAAGTTGGCCAGCCCCACCCCCCAAGGCTATAGCCCACCCGCTTTTGTGGCATTTTTCCGCTGGACGAACTTGGCGCCCCGGCCTTCGGGTGGTTATTTTTGGTCGCGGCTGTCCCATGACTTATTTTTGGCACACGGAGGCCCCTCGAGAAGTCTTGCACCATTCTGAGTTCGTCCGCGGCCTTCGGGCTCGGCTGTGCCCGCGGCTTATTTTTTGCACCCCGAGGCCCCTCACAAAGTCTCACCATATTCCGAGTCCGGCGGACGAACTTCTCCTGCGCTCCCACCCAAGGCTATAGCCCACCCGTTTTTTGGGCATTTTTCCGCTGGGGGGTTTTAGCACCACGACCTTCGGGCGCTTATTTTTGGGTGCGGCTTTGCCCGTGGCTTATTTTTGGCACCCCGAGGCCCCTCGCAAAGTCTCGCCCCATTCCAAGTCCGGCGGACGAACTTCGCCCGCGCCACCCATCAAGGCTATAGCCCACCCGTTTTTTGGCCATTTTTCCGCTGGGGGGTTTTGGCACCACGACCTTCGGGGGCTTATTTTTGGGCGCGGCTTTGCCCACGGCTTATCTTTGGCACCCCAAGGCCCCTCGCAAAGTCTCACCCCATTCCGAGTCCGGCGGACGAACTTCGCCCGCGTCCCCCACCAAGGCTATTGCCACCCGTTTTTTGGCCATTTTTCCGCTGGGGGGTTTTGGCACCACGCCCTTCGGACGTGGCTTTGCCTGTGACTTATTTTGGCACCCGAGGCCCCTCACAAAGTCTCGCCATATTCCGAGTCCGCCCGGACGAACTTCACCAGCTCCCCCACCAAGGCTATAGCCCACCACCCGTTTTTGGCCATTTTCCGCTGGGGGTTTGGCACCACGACCTTGGGCGCTTATTTTTGGGCGCGGCTTTGCCCGTGGCTTATGTTTGGCACCCGAGGCCCCTCACAATGTCTCACCATATTCCGAGTCCGGTGGGCGAACTTCGCCAGCGCCCCCACCAAGGCTATAGCCCACCCATTTTGGCCATTTTTCCGCTGGAGGTTTTGGTACCACGACCTTCGGCTGCTTATTTTTGGGCGTGGCTTTGCCCGTAGCTTATCTTTGGCATCCCGAGGCCCTCGCAAAGTCTCGCCCCATTCCGAGTCCAGTGGACGAACTTCACCAGCGCCCCACCAAGGCTATTGCCACCGTTTTTGGCCATTTTTCCGCAGGGGGGTTTTGGCACCACGACCTTCGGGCGCGGCTTTGCCCGCGGCTTATTTTTGCACCCCGAGGCCCCTCACAAAGTCTCACCATATTCTGAGTCCGGCGGACGAACTTCACCGGCGCTCCCAACCAAGGCTATAGCCCACCCGTTTTTTGGGCATTTTTCCGCTGGGGGGATTTAGCACCACGACCTTCGGGCGCTTATTTTTGGGTGCGGCTTTGCCCGTGGCTTATTTTTGGCACCCCGAGGCCCCTCGCAAATTCTCTCCCCATTCCAAGTCCGGCGGACGAACTTGTCCGCGCCACCCATCAAGGCTATAGCCCACCCGTTTTTGGCCATTTTCCGCTGGGGGTTTTGGCACCCACGACCTTCGGGGCTTATTTTTGGGCACGGCTTTGCCCACGGCTTATCTTTGGCACCCCAAGGCCCTCGCAAAGTCTCACCCCATTCCGAGTCCGGCGGACGAACCCGCCAACGCCCCCACCAAGGCTATTGCCACCCGTTTTTGGCCATTTTTCCGCTGGGGGTTTGGCACCACGCCTTCGGACGTGGCTTTGCCCAGCGGCTTATTTTTGGCACCCGAGGCCCTCACAAAGTCTCGCCATATTCCGAGTCCGTGGACGAACTTCACCAAGCGCTCCCCACCAAGGCTATAGCCCACCCGTTTTTTGGCCATTTTTCCGCTGGGGGGTTTTGGCACCACGACCTTCGGGGGCTTATTTTTGGGAGAGGCTTTGCCAGAGGCTTATGTTTGGAAACCCGAGGCCCCTCACAAAGTCTAACCAAATTCCGAGTCCGGAGGACGAACTTCGCCAGCGCCCCCACCAAGGCTATAGCCCACCCATTTTTTGGCCATTTTTCCGCTGGAGGGTTTTGGCACCACGACCTTCGGGTGCTTATTTTTGGGTGTGGCTTTGCCTGCGGCTTATCTTTGGTATCCCGAGGCCCCTTGTAAAGGCTTGCCCCATTCCGAGTCCGGCGGACGAACTTCACCCGCGCCCCCCACCAAGGCTATCGCCACCCGTTTCTTGGCCATTTTTCCGCTGGGGGGTTTTGGCACCACGACCTTCGGGCGCGGCTTTGCCCGCGGCTTATTTTTTGCACCCCGAGGCCCCTCGCAAAGTCTCGCCATATTCCAAGTCCGGCGGACGAACTTCGCCCGCGCCCCCCACCAAGGCTATAGCCCACCCATTTTTTGGACATTTTCCCGCTGGGGGGTTTTGGCACCACGACCTTCGGGCGCTTATTTTTGGGCGCGGCTTTGCCCATGGCTTATTTTTGGCACCCCGAGGCCCCTCGCAAAGTCTCGCCATATTCCGAGTCCGGCGGACGAACTTCGCCCGCGCCCACCACCAAGGCTATAGCCCACCCATTTTTTGGCCATTTCTCCACTGGGGGGTTTTGGCACCACGAACTTCGGGCGCTTATTTTTGGGCGCGGCTTTGCCCGCGGCTTATTTTTGGCACCCGGAGGCCCCTCGCAAAGCCTCGCCATATTCCGAGTCCGGCGTACGAACTTCGCCCGCGCCCCCCACCAAGGCTATAGCCCACCCATTTTTTGGCCATTTTTCCGCTGGGGGGTTTTGGTACCACGACCTTCGGGAGCATATTTTTGGGCGCCGCTTTGCCCGCGGCCTATTTTTGGCACCCCGAGGCCCCTCACAAAGTCTCGCCCCATTCCGAGTGCGGCGGACGAACTTCGCCCGCGCCCCCCACCAAGGCTATTGCCCACCCGTTTTTTGGCTATTTTTCCGCTGGGGGGTTTTGGCACCACGAACTTCGGGTGCTTATTTTTGGGCGCGGCTTTGTCCGCGGCTTATTTTTGGCACCCCGAGGCCCCTCGCAAGGTCTCGCCCCATTCCGAGTCCGGCGGACGAACTTCGCCCGCGCGCCCCACCAAGGCTATAGCCCACCCGTTTTTTGGGCATTTTTCCGCTGGGGGGTTTTGGCACCACGACCTTCGGATGCTTATTTTTGGGCGCGGCTTTGCCCGTGGCTTATCTTTGGCACCCCGAGGCCCCTCGCAAAGTCTCGCCCCATTCCGAGTCCGGCGGACGAACTTTGCCCGCGCCCCCCACCAAGGCTATTGGCCACCCGTTTTGACATTTTTCGCTGGGGGGTTTTGGCACCACGACCTTCGGGTGCTTATTTTTGGGCGCGGCTTTGCCCGTGACTTATTTTTGGCACCCCGAGGCCCGTCGCAAAGACTCGCCATATTCCGAGTCCGGCGGACGAACTTCGCCCGCGCCCCCACTCAAGGAAATAGCCCTCCCTTTTTTTGGCCATTTCTCCGCTGGGGGGTTTTGGCACCACGACCTTCGGGCGCTTATTTTTGGGCGCGGCTTTGCCCGCGGCTTATTTTTGGCACCCGAAGGCCCCTCGCAAAGCCTCGCCATATTCCGAGTCCGGCGGACGAACTTCGCCCGCGCCCCCCACCAAGGCTATAGCCCACCCGTTTTTTGACAATTTATCGCTAGGGGGGTTTGGCACCACGACCTTGGGTGCTTATTTTTGGAGTGCGGCTTTGCCCGCGTCTTATTTTTGGCACCCGAAGGCCCCTCGCAAAGCCTCGCCATTTTCCGAGTCCGGCGGACGAACTTCGCCCGCGCCCCCCACCAAGGCTATAGCCCACCCATTTTTTGGCCATTTCTCCGCTGGGGGGTTTTGGCACCACGACCTTCGGGCACTTATTTTTGGGCGCGGTTTTGCCCGCGGCTTATTTTTGGCACCCGGAGGCCCCTCGCAAAGCCTCGCAATATTCCGAGTCCGGCGGACGAAGTGGGCCAGCCCCACCCCCCAAGGCTATAAAGCCCCCCGGTTTTTGGCCATTTTTCCACTGGGGGGTTTGGGTGCCAACCTTGGGGGTTATTTTTGGCGCGGCTGTGCCCGTGGCCTATTTTTGGCACGCGAGGCCGCTCGTAAAGTCTCGTACCATTCCGAGTCCGGCGGACAGAAGTTGGCCAGCCCCTCTCCCCAAGGTTATAGCGCACCCGTTTTTGGCCATTTTTCCGCTGGGGGGTTTGGGCGCGCCGACCTTCGGGGGGTTATTTCTGGGCTTGGCTGTGCCCGCTGCCTATTTTTGGCACCCCGAGTCCCTCGCAAAGTCTCACCCCATTCCGAGTCCGGCTGACGAACATCGCCCGCGCCCCCCACCAAGGCTATAGCCCACCCGTATTTTGGCCATTTTTCCGCTGGGGGGTTTTGGCACCACGACCTTCGGGCGCTTATTTTTGGGCGCGGCTTTGCCCGCGGCTTATTTTTGGCACCCGGAGGCCCCTCGCAAAGCCTCGTAATATTCCGAGTCCGGCGGACGAAGTGGGCCAGCCCCTCCCCCCAAGGCTATATAGCCCACCCGTTTTTTGGCCATTTTTCCGCTGGGGGGTTTGGGCGCGCCGACCTTCGGGGGGTTATTTTTGGGTGCGGCTGTGCCCCCGGCCTATTTTTGGCACGCGGAGGCCGCTCGTAAAGACTCGGCCCATTCCGAGTCCGGCGGATGAAGTTGGCCAGCCCCTCTCCCCAAGGTTATAGCGCACCCGTTTTTTGGCCATTTTTCCGCTGGGGGGTTTGGGCGCGCCGACCTTCGGGGGGTTATTTCTGGGCTCGGCTGTGCCCGCTGCCTATTTTTGGCACCCCAAGTCCCTCGCAAAGTCTCACCCCATTCCGAGTCCGGCTGACGAACTTCGCCCGCGCCCCCCACCAAGGCTATAGCCCACCCGTATTTTGGCCATTTTTCATTTGGGGTTTTGGCACCACGACCTTCGGGTGCTTATTTTGGGCGCGGCTTTGCCCGCGGCTTATTTTGGCACCCAGATCCTCGCAAAGTCTCACCCCATTCCAAGTCCGGCGGACGAACTTCGCCAGCCCCCCCACCAAGGCTATAGCCCACCCGTTTTTGGCCATTTTTCCGCTGGGGTTTTGGCACCACGACCTTCGGGCGCTTATTTTTAGGCGCGGCTTTGTCCATGGCATATTTTGGCACCCGAGGCCCCTCGCAAAGTCTCGCCCCATTTCGAGTCCGGGCGGACAAACTTCGCCAGCCCCCCCACCAAGGCTATAGCCCACCCGTTTTTGGCCATTTTCCGCTGGGGGGTTTGGGTGCGCCGATCTTCGGGGTGATATATTTGGGCGCGGCTGTGCCCGCGGCCTATTTTTGTCACGCGGAGGCCTCTCGCAAAGTCTCGCCCCATTCCGAGTCCGGCGGACGAAGTGGGCCAGCCCCTCCCCCCAAGGCTATATAGCCCACCCGTTTTTTGGCCATTTTTCCACTGGGGGGTTTGGGCGCGCCGACCTTCGGGGGGTTATTTTTGGGCGCGGCTGTGCCCGTGGCCTATTTTTGGCACGCGGAGGCCGCTCACAAAGTCTCGCACCATTCCAAGTCCGGCGGACGAAGTTGGCCAGCCCCTCCCCCCAAGGCTATAGCCCACCCGTTTTTTGGCCATTTTTCCGCTGGGGGGTTTGGGTGCGCCGATCTTCGGGGGGTTATTTTTGGGCGCGGCTGTGCCCGCGGCCTATTTTTGTCACGCGGAGGCCGCTCGCAAAGTCTCGCCCCATTCCGAGTCCGGCGGACGAAGTGGGCCAGCCCCTCCCCCCAAGGCTATATAGCCCACCCGTTTTTTGGCCATTTTTCCACTGGGGGGTTTGGGCGCGCCGACCTTCGGGGGGTTATTTTTGGGCGCGGCTGTGCCCGTGGCCTATTTTTGCCACGCGGAGGCCGCTCACAAAGTCTCGCACCATTCCAAGTCCGGCGGACGAAGTTGGCCAGCCCCTCCCCCCAAGGCTATAGCGCACCCGTTTTTTGGCCATTTTTCCGCTGGGAGGTTTGGGCGCGCCGACCTTCGGGGGGTTATTTTTGGGCGCGGCTGTGCCCGCGGCCTATTTTTGGCACGCGGAGGCCGCTCGTAAAGACTCGGCCCATTCCGAGTCCGGCGGATGAAGTTGGCCAGCCCCTCTCCCCAAGGTTATAGCGCACCCGTTTTTTGGCCATTTTTCCGCTGGGGGGTTTGGGCGCGCCGACCTTCGGGGGGTTATTTCTGGGCTTGGCTGTGCCCGCTGCCTATTTTTGGCACCCCGAGTCCCTCACAAAGTCTCACCCCATTCCGAGTCCGGCTGACGAAAATCGCCCGCGCCCCCCACCAAGGCTATAGCCCACCCGTATTTTGGCCATTTTTCCGCTGGGGGGTTTTGGCACCACGACCTTCGGGCACTTATTTTTGGGCGCGGCTTTGTCCGCGGCATATTTTTGGCACCCCGAGGCCCCTCGCAAAGTCTCGCCCCATTTCGAGTCCGGCGGACAAACTTTGCCCGCGCCCCCCACCAAGGCTATAGCCCACCCGTTTTTTGGCCATTTTTCCGCTGGGGGGTTTGGGCGCGCCGACCTTCGGGGGGTTATTTTTGGGCGCGGCTGTGCCCGTGGCCTATTTTTGGCACGTGGAGGCTGCTTGCAACGTCTCGCACCATTTCGAGTCTGGCGGACGAAGTGGGCCAGCCCCTCCCCCCAAGGCTATAGCGCACCCGTTTTTTGGCCATTTTTCCGCTGGGGGGTTTGGGCGCGCCGACCTTCGGGGGGTTATTTCTGGGCTTGGCTGTGCCAGCAGCCTATTTTTGGCACGCGGAGGCCGCTCGCAAAGTCTCGCCCCATTCCGAGTCCGGCGGACGAAGTTGGCCAAACCCTCCCCCGAAGGCTATAGCCCACCCGTTTTTTGGTCATTTTTCCGCTGGGGGTTTTGGGCGCGCCGACCTTCCGGGGGTTATTTTTGGGCGCGGGTGTGCCCGCGGCCTATTTTTGGCACACGGAGGGCCCTCGAAAAGTCTCGCGCCATTCCGAGTCCGGCGGACGAAGTTGGCCAGCCCCACCCACCAAGGCTATAGCCCACCCGTTTTTGTGGCCTTTCTCCGCTGGACGAACTGGGCGCCCCGGCCTTCGGGCGGTTATTGTTGGGCGCGGCTGTGACCGCGGCCTATTTTTGGCACACGGAGGGCCCTCGCAATGTCTCGCGCCATTCCGAGTCCGGCGGACGAAGTTGGCCAGCCCCACCCCCCAAGGCTATAGCCCACCCGTTTTTTGGCCATTTTTCCGCTGGGGGTTTGGACGCGCCGACTTTCCGGGGGTTATTTTTGGGCGCGGGTGTGCCCGCGGCCTATTTTTGGCACACGGATGGCCCTCGCAAAGTCTCACGACATTCCGAGTCCGGAGGACGAAGTTGGCCAGCCCCACCCCCCAAGGCTATAGCCCACCCGTTTTATTGGCCTTTTTCCGCTGGACGAACTTGGCGCCCCGGCCTTCGGGCGGTTATTTTTGGGCGCGGCTGTGCCTGCGGCCTATTTTTTGTACACGCAGGGCCCTCGCAAAGTCTCGCGCCATTCCGAGTCCGGCGGACGAAGTTGGCCAGCCCCACCCCCCAAGGCTATAGCCCACCCGTTTTTGTGGCCTTTCTCCGCTGGACGAACTTGGCGCCCCGGCCTTCGGGCGGTTATTTTTGGGCTCGGCTGTGCCCGCGGCCTATTTTTGGCACATGGAGGGCCCTCGCAATGTCTCGCGCCATTCCGAGTCTGGCGGACGAAGTGGGCCGGCCCCACACCCCAAGGCTATAGCCCACCCGTTTTTGTGGCCTTTTTCCGCTGGACGAACTTGGCGCCCCGGCCTTCGGGCGGGTATTTTTGGACGCGGCTATGCCCGCGGCCTATTTTTGGCAGACGAAGGCACCTCACAAAGTCTCGCGCCATTCCGAGTCCGGCGGACGAAGTTGGCCAGCCCCACCCCCCAAGGCTATAGCCCACCCGTTTTTGTGGCCTTTTTCCGCTGGACGAACTTGGCGACCCGGCCTTCGGGCGGGTATTTTTGGGCGCGGCTGTACCCGCGGCCTATTTTTGTCACACGGAGGCACCTCGCAAATTCTCGCGCCATTCCGAGTCCGTCTGACGAAGTTGGCCAGCCCCACCCCCCAAGGCTATAGTCCACCCGTTTTTGTGGCCTTTTTCCGCTGGACGAACTTGGCGACCCGGCCTTCGGGCGGGTATTTTTGGGCGCGGCTGTACCCGCGGCCTATTTTTGTCACACGGAGGCACCTCGCAAATTCTCGCGCCATTCCGAGTCCGTCTGACGAAGTTGGCCAGCCCCACCCCCCAAGGCTATAGTCCACCCGTTTTTGTGGCCTTTTACCGCTGGACGAACTTGGCTACCCGGCTTTCGGGCGGGTATTTTTGGGCGCGGCTGTGCCCGCGGCCTATTTTTGTCACACAGAGGCGCCTCGCAAAGTCTCGCGCCATTCCTAGTCCGGCGGACGAAGTTGGCCAGCCCCACCCCCCAAGGCTATAGCCCACCCGTTTTTGTGGCCTTTTTCCGCTGGACGAACTTGGCGCCCCGGCCTTCGGGCTGGTATTTTTGGGCTCGGCTGTGTCCGCGGTCTATTTTTGGCACACGGAGTCACCTCGCAAAGTCTCACGCCATTCCGAGTCCGGCGGACGAAGTTGGCCAGCCCCACCCCCCAAGGCTATAGCCCACCCGTTTTTGTGGCCTTTTTCCGCTGGACGAACTTGGCGCCCCGGCCATCGGGCGGTTATTTTTGGGCGCGGCTGTGCCCGCGGCCTATTTTTGGCACACGGAGGGCCCTCGCAAAGTCTCGCGCCATTCCGAGTCTGGCGGACGAAGTGGGCCGGCCCCACCACCCAAGGCTATAGCCCACCCGTTTTTGTGGCCTTTTTCCGCTGGACGAACTTGGCGCCCCGGCCTAGGGCGGGTATTTTTGGGCGCGGCTGTGCCCGCGGCCTATTTTTGGCACACGGAGGTGCCTCGCAAAGTCTCGCGCCATTCCGAGTCCGGCGGACGAAGTTGGCCAGCCCCACCCCCCAAGGCTATAGCCCACCCGTTTTTGTGGGCTTTTTCCGCTGGGCGAACTTGGCGCCCCGGCATTCGGGCGGGTATTTTTGGATACGGCAGTGCCCGCGGCCTATTTTTAGTACACGGAGGCGCCTCGTAATGTCTCGCGCCATTCCGAGTCCGGCGGACGAAGTTGGCCAGCCCCACCCCCCAAGGATATAGCCCAATCGTTTTTGTGGCCTTTTTCCGCTGGACGAACTTGGCGCCCCGGCATACGGGCGGGTATTTTTGGGCTTGGCTGTGCCCATGCCTATTTTTGGCACACGGGGGTGCCTCGCAGAGTCTCACGCCATTCCGAGTCCGGCGGACGAAGTTGGCCAGCCCCACCCCCAAAGCCTATAGCCCACCCGTTTTTGTGGCCTTTTTCCGATGGACGAACTTGGCGACCCGGCCTTTGGGCGGGTATTTTTGGGCGCGGCTGTGCCCGCGGCCTATTTTTGTCACACAGAGGCGCCTCGCAAAGTCTCGCGCCATTCCTAGTCCGGCGGACGAAGTGGGCCAGCCCCACCCCCCAAGGCTATAGCCCACCTGTTTTTGTGGCCTTTTTCCGCTGGACGAACTTGGCGCCCCGGCCTTCGGGCTGGTATTTTTGGGCTCGGTTGTGTCCGCGGTCTATTTTTGGCACACGGAGTCACCTCGCAAAGTCTCACGCCATTCCGAGTCCGGCGGACGAAGTTGGCCAGCCCCACCCCCCAAGGCTATAGCCCACCCGTTTTTGTGGCCTTTTTCCGCTAGACGAACTTGGCGCCCCGGCCATCGGGCGGTTATTTTTAGGCGCGGCTGTGCCATGCGGCCTATTTCTGGCACACGGAGGGCCCTCGCAAATTCTCGCGCCATTCCGAGTCAGGCGGACGGAGTGGGCCGGCCCCACCCCCAAGGCTATAGCCCACCCGTTTTGTGGCCTTTTCCGCTGGACGAACTTGGCGCCCGGCCTACGGGCGGGTATTTTGGGCGCCATGTGCCCAAGGCCTATCTTTTGCACACGGAGGTGCCTCGCAAAGTCTCGCGCCATTCCGAGTCCGGCGGACGAAGTTGGCCAGCCCCACCCCCCAAGGCTATAGCCCACCCGTTTTTGTGGCCTTTTTCCGCTGGGCGAACTTGGCGCCCCGGCATTCGGGCGGGTATTTTTGGGTACGGCAGTGCCCGCGGCCTATTTTTGGCACACGGAGGCGCTTCGCAAAGTCTCGCGCCATTCCGAGTCCGGCGGACGAAGTTGGCCAGCCCCACCCCCCAAGGCTATAGCCCACCCGTTTTTGTGGCCTTTTTCCGCTGGACGAACTTGGCGCCCCGGCCTTCGGGCTGGTATTTTTGGGCTCGGCTGTGTCCGCGGTCTATTTTTGGCACACGGAGTCACCTCGCAAAGTCTCACGCCATTCCGAGTCCAGCGGACGAAGTTGGCCAGCCCCACCCCCCAAGGCTATAGCCCACCCGTTTTTGTGGCCTTTTTCCGCTGGACGAACTTGGCGCCCCGGCCATCGGGCGGTTATTTTTGGGCGCGGCTGTGCCCGCGGCCTATTTTTGGCACACGGAGGGCCCTCGCAAAGTCTCGCGCCATTCCGAGTCTGGCGGACGAAGTGGGCCGGCCCCACCCCCCAAGGCTATAGCCCACCCGTTTTTGTGGCCTTTTTCCGCTGGACGAACTTGGCGCCCCGGCCTACGGGCGGGTATTTTTGGGCGCCGCTGTGCCCGCGGCCTATCTTTTGCACACGGAGGTGCCTCGCAAAGTCTCGCGCCATTCCGAGTCCGGCGGACGAAGTTGGCCAGCCCCACCCCCCAAGGCTATAGCCCACCCGTTTTTGTGGCCTTTTTCCGCTGGGCGAACTTGGCGCCCCGGCATTCGGGCGGGTATTTTTGGGTACGGCAGTGCCCGCGGCCTATTTTTGGCACACGTAGGCGCTTCGCAAAGTCTCGCGCCATTCCGAGTCCGGCGGACGAGGTTGGCCAGCCCCACCCCCCAAGGCTATAGCCCACCCGTTTATGTGGCCTTTTTCCGCTGGACGAACCCGGCGCCCCGGCCTTCGGGCGGGTATTTTTGGGCGTGGCTGTGCCCGCGGCCTATTTTTGGCATACGGGGGCGCTTCGCAGAGTCTCACGCCATTCCGAGTCCGGCGGACGAAGTTGGCCAGCCCCACCCCCAAAGCCTATAGCCCACCCGTTTTTGTGGCCTTTTTCCGATGGACGAACTTGGCGACCCGGCCTTTGGGCGGGTATTTTTGGGCGCGGCTGTGCCCGCGGCCTATTTTTGTCACACAGAGGCACCTCGCAAAGTCTCGCGCCATTCCTAGTCCGGCGGACGAAGTTGGCCAGCCCCACCCCCCAAGGCTATAGCCCACCCGTTTTTGTGGCCTTTTTCCGCTGGACGAACTTGGCGCCCCGGCCTTCGGGCTGGTATTTTTGGACTCGGCTGTGTCCGCGGTCTATTTTTGGCACACGGAGTCACCTCGCAAAGTCTCACGCCATTCCGAGTCCGGCGGACGAAGTTGGCCAGCCCCACCCCCCAAGGCTATAGCCCACCCGTTTTTGTGGCCTTTTTCCGCTGGACGAACTTGGCGCCCCGGCCATCGGGCGGTTATTTTTGGGCGCGGCTGTGCCCGCGGCCTATTTTTGGCACACGGAGGGCCCTCGCAAAGTCTCGCGCCATTCCGAGTCTGGCGGACGAAGTGGGCCGGCCCCACCCCCCAAGGCTATAGCCCACCCGTTTTTGTGGCCTTTTTCCGCTGGACGAACTTGGCGCCCCGGCCTACGGGCGGGTATTTTTGGGCGCCGCTGTGCCCGCGGCCTATCTTTTTCACACGGAGGTGCCTCGCAAAGTCTCGCGCCATTCCGAGTCCGGCGGACGAAGTTGGCCAGCCCCACCCCCCAAGGCTATAGCCCACCCGTTTTTGTGGCCTTTTTCCGCTGGGCGATCTTGGCGCCCCGGCATTCGGGCGGGTATTTTTGGGTACGGCAGTGCCATGGCCTATTTTTGGCACACGGAGGCGCTTCGCAAAGTCTCGCGCCATTCCGACTCCGGCAGCCGTAGTTTGGCCAGCCCCACCCCCCAAGGCTATAGCCCACCCGTTTTTGTGGCCTTTTTCCGCTGGACGAACTTGGCGCCCCGGCCTTCGGGCTGGTATTTTTGGGCGCAGCTATGTCCGCGGTGTACTTTTGGCACACGGAGTCACCTCGCAAAGTCTCACGCAATTCCGAGTCCGGCGGACGAAGTTGGCCAGCCCCACCCCCCAGGGCTATAGCCCACCCGTTTTTGTGGCCTTTTCCCGCTGGACGAACTTGGCGCCCCGTCCTTCGGGCGGGTATTTTTGGGCGCGGCTTTGTATGCGGCTTATTTTTGGCACACGGAGGTGCCTCGCAAAGTCTCGCGCCATTCCGAGTCCGGCGGACGAAGTTGGCCAGCCCCCCCCCCAAGGCTATAGCCCACCCGTTTTTGTGGCCTTTTACCGCTGGACGAACTTGGCGCCCCGGCCTTCGGGCGGGTATTTTTGTGCGCGGCAGTTGCCGCGGCTTATTTTTGGCACGTGGAGGCGCGTCGCAAAGTCTCGCGCCATTCCGAGTCCGGCGGACGAAGTTGGCCAGCCCCACCCCCCAAGGCTATAGCCCACCCGTTTTTGTGGCCTTTTTCCGCTGGACGAACTTAGTGCCCCGGCCTTCGGGCGGTTATTTTTGGACGCGGCTGTGCCCGCGGCCTATTTTTGTCACACGGAGGGCCCTCGCAAAGTCTCGCACCATTCCGAGTCCGGCGGACGAAGTTGGCCATCCCCACCCCCCAAGGCTATAGCCCACCCGCTTTTGTGGCCTTTTTCCGCTGGACGAACTTGGCGCCCCGGACTTCGGGGGGTTATTTCTGGGTGTGGCTGTTCCCGCGGCCTATTTTTGGCACATGGAGACCCCTCGCAAAGTCTCGCGCCATTCCGAGTCCGGCGGACGAAGTTGGCCAGCCCCACCTCCCAAGGCTATAGCCCACCCATTTTTGTAGCCTTTTTCCGCTGGACGAACTTGGCGCCCCGGCCTTCGGGCGGTTGTTTTTGAGCGCGGCTGTGCCCGCGGCCTATTTTTGGTACACGTAGGCCCCTCGCAAAGTCTCACGCCATTCCGAGTCCGGCGGACGAAGTTGGCCAGCCCCACCCCCCAAGGCTATAGCCCACCCGTTTTTGTGGCCTTTTTCCGCTGGACGAACTTGGCGCCCCAGCCTTCGTGCAGTTATTTTTGGGCGCGACTGCGCACGCGGCCTATTTTTGGCACACGGAGGCCCATCGCAAAGTCTCGCGCCCTTCCGAGTCCGGCGGACGAAGTTGGCCAGCCCCACCCCCCAAGGCTATAGCCCACCTGTTTTTGTGGCCTTTTTCCGCTGGACGAACTTGGCACCCCGGACTTCGGGCCGGTATTTTTGGGCGCGGCTGTGGTTGCGGCCTATTTTTGGCACACGGAGGTGCCTCGCAAAGTGTCTCGCCATTCCGAGTCCGGCGGACGAAGTTGGCGCAGCCCCACCCCCCAAGGCTATAGCCCACCCGTTTTTGTGGCCTTTTTCCGCTGGACGAACTTGGCGCCCCGGCCTTCGGCCGGTTATTTTTGGACACGGCTGTGCCCGCTGCCTATTTTTTGCAAATGGAGGGCCCTCGCAAAGTCTCGCGCCATTCCGAGATCGGCGGACGAAGTTGGCCAGCCCCACCTCCCAAGGCTATAGCCCACCCGTTTTTGTGTCCTCTTTCCGCTGGACGACCTTCGCACCCCGGCCTTCGGGCGGTTAGTTTTGGGCGCGGCTGTGCCCGCGGCCTATTTTCGGCACACGGAGGCCCCTCACAAAATCTCGCGCCATTCCGAGTCTGGCGGACGAAGTTGGCCAGCCCCACCCCCCAAGGCTATAGCCCACCCGTTTTTGTGGCCTTTTTCCGCTGGACGAACTTGGCGCCCCGGCCTTCGGCCGGTTATTTTTGGGCGCGGCTGTGCCCGCTGCCTATTTTTTGCAAATGGAGGGCCCTCGCAAAGTCTCGCGCCATTCCGAGATCGGCGGACGAAGTTGGCCAGCCCCACCTCCCAAGGCTATAGCCCACCCGTTTTTGTGTCCTCTTTCCGCTGGACGACCTTCGCACCCCGGCCTTCGGGCGGTTAGTTTTGGGCGCGGCTGTGCCCGCGGCCTATTTTCGGCACATGGAGGCTTCTCACAAAATCTCACCCCATTCCGAGTCCGGCGGACGAAGTTGGCCAGCCCCACCCCCCAAGGCTATAGCCCACCCGTTTTTGTGGCCTTTTTCCGCTGGACGAACTTGGCGCCCCGGCCTTCGGGCGGTTATTTTTGGACGCGGCTGTGCCCGCGGCCTATTTTTGTCAAACGGAGGGCCCTCGCAAAGTCTCGCGCCATTCCGAGTCCGGCGGACGAAGTTGGCCATCCCCACCCCCCAAGGCTATAGCCCACCCGCTTTTGTGGCCTTTTTCCGCTGGACGAACTTGGCGCCCCGGACTTCGGGGGGTTATTTTTGGGCGTGGCTGTTCCCGCGGCCTATGTTTGGCACATGGAGACCCCTCGCAAAGTCTCGCGCCATTCCGAGTCCGGCGGACGAAGTTGGCCAGCCCCACCTCCCAAAGCTATAGCCCACCCATTTTTGTAGCATTTTTCCGCTGGACGAACTTGGCGCCCCGGCCTTCGGGCGGTTGTTTTTGAGCGCGGCTGTGCCCGCGGCCTATTTTTGGTACACGGAGTTCCCTCGCAAAGTCTCACGCCATTCCGAGTCCGGCGGACGAAGTTGGCCAGCCCCACCCCCCAAGGCTATAGCCCACCCGTTTTTGTGGCCTTTTTCCGCTGGACGAACTTGGTGCCCCAGCCTTCGTACAGTTATTTTTGGGCGCGACAGTGCACGCGGCCTATTTTTGGGGCACGGAGGCCCCTCGCAAAGTCTCGCGCCATTCCGAGTCCGGCGGACGAAGTTGGCCAGCCTCACCCCCCAAGGCTATAGCCCACCTGTTTTTGTGGCCTTTTTCCGCTGGACGAACTTGGCACCCCGGACTTTGGGCCAGTATTTTTGGGCGCGGCTGTGGTTACGGCCTAATTTTGGCACACGGAGCTGCCTCGCAAAGTGTCATGCCATTCCGAGTCCGGCGGACGAAGTTGCCGAGCCCCACCCCCCAAGGCTGTAGCCCACCCGTTTTTGTGGCCTTTTTCCGCTGGAGGAACTTGGCGCCCCGGCCTTCGGGCTGGTATTTTTGGGCGCGGCTGTGCCCACGGCCTATTTTTGGCATACGGAGGCGACTCGGAAAGTCTCGCGCCATTCCAAGACCGGCGGACGAAGTTGGCCATCCGCACCCCCCAAGGCTATAGCCCACCCTTTTTTGTGGCCTTTTTCTACTGGACAAACTTGGCGCCCCGGCCTTCGGGTGGGTATTTTTGGGCGCGGCTGTGCCCGCGGCCTATTTTTGGCACACGGAGGCGCCTCGCAAAGTCTCGCGCCATTCGGAGTCCGGCCGACGAAGTGGGCTAGCCCCACCCCCCAAGGTTATAGCCCACCCGTTTTTGTGGCCTTTTTCCGCTGGACGAACTTGGCGCCCCGGCCTTCGTGCGGGTATTTTTGGGCGTGGCTGTGCCCGTGGCCTATTTTTGGCACACGGAGGCACCTCGCAAAGTCTCGCACCAGTCCGAGTCCGGCGGACGAAGTGGGCCACCCCACCCCCCAAGGCTATAGCCCACCCGTTTTTGTGGCCTTTTTCCGCTGGACGAACTTGGCACCCCGGCCTTCGGGCGGGTATTTTTGGGCGCGGCTGTGCCCGCGGCCTATTTTTGGCACACGGAGTCCCCTCGCAAAGTCTCACGCCATTCCGAGTCCGGCGGACGAAGTTGGCCAGCCCCACCCCCCAAGGCTATAGCCCACCCGTTTTTGTGGCCTTTTTCCGCTGGACGAACTTGGTGCCCCAGCCTTCATGCAGTTATTTTTGGGCGCGACAGTGCACGCGGCCTATTTTTGGCGAACGGAGGCCCCTCGCAAAGTCTCGCGCCATTCCGAGTCCGGCGGACGAAGTTGGCCAGCCCCACCCCCCAAGGCTATAGCCCACCTGTTTTTGTGGCCTTTTTCCGCTGGACGAACTTGGCACCCCGGACTTTGGGCCGGTATTTTTGGGCGCGGCTGTGGTTACGGCCTATTTTTGGCACACGGAGGTGCCTCGCAAAGTGTCACGCCATTCCGAGTCCGGCGGACGAAGTTGCCGAGCCCCACCCCCCAAGGCTGTAGCCCACCCGTTTTTGTGGCCTTTTTCCGCTGGAGGAACTTGGCGCCCCGGCCTTCGGGCTGGTATTTTTGGGCGCGGCTGTGCCCGCGGCCTATTTTTGGCATACGGAGGCGACTCGGAAAGTCTCGCGCCATTCCAAGACCGGCGGACGAAGTTGGCCATCCGCACCCCCCAAGGCTATAGCCCACCCTTTTTTGTGGCCTTTTTCTACTGGACAAACTTGGCGCCCCGGCCTTCGGGTGGGTATTTTTGGGCGCGGCTGTGCCCGCGGCCTATTTTTGGCACACGGAGGTGCCTCGCAAAGTCTCGCGCCATTCGGAGTCCGGCCGACGAAGTGGGCTAGCCCCACCCCCCAAGGTTATAGCCCACCCGTTTTTGTGGCCTTTTTCCGCTGGACGAACTTGGCGCCCCGGCCTTCGTGCGGGTATTTTTGGGCGTGGCTGTGCCCGCGGCCTATTTTTGGCACACGGAGGCACCTCGCAAAGTCTCGCGCCAGTCCGAGTCCGGCGGACGAAGTGGGCCACCCCACCCCCCAAGGCTATAGCCCACCCGTTTTTGTGGCCTTTTTCCGCTGGACGAACTTGGCACCCCGGCCTTCGGGCGGGTATTTTTGGGCGCGGCTGTGCCCGCGGCCTATTTTTGGCACACGGAGGCACCTCACAAAATCTCGCGCCATTCCGAGTCCGGCTGACGAAGTTGGCCAGCCCCACCCCCCAAGGCTATAACCCACCCGTTTTTGTGGCCTTTTTCCGCTGGACGAACTTGCCGGCCCGGCCTTCGGGCGGGTATTTTTGGGCGCGGTTGTGCGCGCGGCCTATTTTTGGCACACGGAGGTGCCTCGCAAAGTCTTGCGCCATTCCGAGTCTGGCAGACGAAGTTGGCCAGCCCCACCCCCCAAGGCTACAGCCCACCCGTTTTTGTGGCCTTTTTACGCTGGACGAACTTGGCGCCCCGGCCTTCGGGTCGGTATTTTTGGGTGCGGCTGTGCCCGCATCCTATTTTTGGCACACGGAGGCGCCTCGCAAAGTCTCGCGCCATTCCGAGTCCGGCGGACGACGTTGGCCAGCCCCACCCCCCAAGGATATAGCCCACCCGTTTTTGTGGCCTTTTTCCGCTGGACGAACTTGGCGCCCCGGCCTTCGGGCGGGTATTTTTGGACGCAGCTGTGCCCGCGGCCTATTTTTGGCATACGTAGACTCCTCGCAAAGTCTCGCGCCATTCCGAGTCCGGCGGTCGAAGTGGGCCAGCTCCACCCCCAGAGGCTATAGCCCACCCGTTTTTGTGGCCTTTTTCCGCTGGACGAACTTGGCGCCCCGGCCTTCGGGCGCGTATTTTTGGGTGCGGCTGTGCCCGTGGCCTATTTTTGGCACACGGAGGTGCCTCGCAAAGTCTCGCGCCATTCCTAGTCCGGCGGACGAAGTTGGCCAGCCCCACCCCCCAAGGCTATAGCCCACCCATTTTTGTGGCCTTTTTCCGCTGGACGAACTTGCCGGCCCGGCCTTCGGGCGGGTATTTTTGGGCGCGGTTGTGCGCACGGCCTATTTTTGGCACACGGAGGTGCCTCGCAAAGTCTTGCGCCTTTCCGAGTCCGGCAGACGAAGTTGGCCAGCCCCACCCCCCAAGGCTACAGCCCACCCGTTTTTGTGGCCTTTTTACGCTGGACGAACTTGGCGCCCCGGCCTTCGGGTCGGTATTTTTGGGTGCGGCTGTGCCCGCATCCTATTTTTGGCACACGGAGGCGCCTCGCAAAGTCTCGCGCCATTCCGAGTCCGGCGGACGACGTTGGCCAGCCCCACCCCCCAAGGATATAGCCCACCCGTTTTTGTGGCCTTTTTCCGCTGGACGAACTTGGCGCCCCGGCCTTCGGGCGGGTATTTTTGGACGCAGCTGTGCCCACGGCCTATTTTTGGCACACGGAGACTCCTCGCAAAGTCTCGCGCCATTCCGAGTCCGGCGGACGAAGTGGGCCAGCTCCACCCCCCAAGGCTATAGCCCACCCGTTTTTGTGGCCTTTTTCCGCTGGACGAACTTGGCGCCCCGGCCTTCGGGCGGGTATTTTTGGGTGCGGCTGTGCCCGTGGCCTATTTTTGGCACACGGAGGTGCCTCGCAAAGTCTCGCGCCATTCCTAGTCCGGTGGACGAAGTTGGCCAGCCCCACCCCCCAAGGCTATAGCCCACCCATTTTTGTGGCCTTTTTCCGCTGGACGAACTTGGCCCCCCGGCCTTCGGGGGGTTATTTTTTGTCGCAGCTGTGCCCGCGGCCTATTTTTGGCACGCGGAGGCCGCTCGCAAAGTCTCGCCCCATTCCGAGTCCGGCGGACGAAGTTGGCCTGCCCCTCCCCCCAAGGCTATAGCCCACCCGTTTTTTGGCCATTTTTCCGCTGGACGAACTTGGCGCCGCGGCCTTCGGGTGGTTATTTTTGGGCGCGGCTGTTCCTGCGGCCTATTTTTGGCATGCGGAGGCCGTTCGCAAAGTCTCGCCCCATTCCGAGTCCGGCGGACGAAGTTGGCCAGCCCCTCCCCCCAAGGCTATAGCCCACCCGTTTTTTGGCCATTTTTCCGCTGGACGAACTTGGCGCCCCGGCGTTCGGGCGGTTATTTTTGGGTACGGCTGTGCCCGCGGCCTATTTTTGGTACGCGGAGGCTGTTCGCAATGTCTCGCCCCATTCCGAGTCCGGCGGACGTAGTGGGCCAGCCCCACCCCCCAAGGCTATAGCCCACCCGTTTTTGTGGCCTTTTAGCGATGGACGAACTTGGCGCCCCGGCTTTCGGGCGTGTATTTTTGGGTGCGGCTGTGCTCGCGGCCTATTTTTGGCACACGGAGGTGCCTCGCAAAGTCTCGCGCCATTCCTAGTCCGGCGGACGAAGTTGGCCAGCCCCACCCCCCAAGGCTATAGCCCACCCGATTTTGTGGCCTTTTTCCGCTGGACGAACTTGGCGCCCCGGCCTTCGGGGGCTTATTTTTGGTCGCAGCTGTGTCCGCGGCCTATTTTTGGTACGCGGAGGCCACTCGCAAAGTCTCGCCCCATTCCGAGTCCGGCGGACGAAGTTGGCCAGCCCCACCCCCCAAGGCTATAGTCCACCCGTTTTTTGGCCATTTTTCCGCTGGACGAACTTGGCGCCGCGGCCTTCGGGAGGTTATTTTTGGGCGTGGCTGTTCCTGCGGCCTATTTTTGGCACGCGGAGGCCGTTCGTAAAGTCTCGCCCCATTCCGAGTCCGGCGGACGAAGTTGGCCAGCCCCTCCCCCCAAGGCTATAGCCCACCCGTTTTTTGGCCATTTTTCCGCTGGACGAACTAGGCGCCCCGGCCTTCGGGCGGTTATTTTTGGGTACGGCTGTGCCCGCGGCCTATTTTTGGCACGCGGAGGCTGTTCGCAATGTGTTTCCCCATTCCGAGTCCGGCGTACGAAGTTGGCCAGCCCCTCCCCCCAAGGCTATAGCCCACCCGTTTTTTGGCCATTTTTCCGCTGGACGAACTTGGCGCCCCGGCCTTCAGGCGGTTATTTTTGGGCGCGGCTGTGCCCGCGGCCTATTTTTGGCACGCGGAGGCCGCTCGCAAAGTCTCGCCCCATTCTGAGTCCGACGGACAAGTTGGCCAGCCCCTCCCCCCAAGGCTACAACCCACCCGTTTTTTGGCCATTTTTCGGCCGGGGGGTTTGGGCACGCCGACCTTCGGGGGGTTATTTTTGGGCGCGGCTGTGCCCACGGCCTATTTTTGGCACGCGGAGGCCGCTCGCAAAGTCTCGTCCCATTCCGAGTCCGGCAGACGAAGTTGGCCAGCCCCTCCCCCCAAGGCTATAGCCCACCCGTTTTTTGGGCATTTTTCCGCCGGGGGGTTTGGGCACGCCGACCTTCGGGGGGTTATTTTTGGGCGCGGCTGTGCCCACGGCCTATTTTTGGCACGCGGAGGCCGCTCGCAAAGTCTCGTCCCATTCCGAGTCCGGCGGACGAAGTTGGCCAGCCCCTCCCCCCAAGGCTATAGCCCACCCGTTTTTTGGGCATTTTTCCGCTGGACGAACGTGGCGCCCCGGCCTTCGGGAGGTTATTTTTGGGCGCGGCTGGCCCGCGGCCTATTTTTGGCACGCGGAGGCCGCTCACAAAGTCTCACCCCATTCCGAGTCTGGCGGACGAAGATGGCCAGCCCCTCCCCCCAAGGTTATAGCCCACCCGTTTTTTGGCCATTTTTCAGCTGGACGAACTTGGCGCCCCGGCCTTCGGGCGGTTATTTTTGGTCGCGGCTGTGCCCGCGGCCTATTTTTGGCACACGGAGGCCGCTCGCAAAGTCTCGCCCCATTCCGAGTCCGGCGGACGAAGTTGGCCAGCCCCTCCCCCCAAGGCTATAGCCCACCCGTTTTTTGGCCATTTTTCCGCAGGACGAACTTGGCGCCCCGGCGTTCGGCAGTTATTTTTGGGCGCGGCTGTGCCCGCAGCCTATTTTTGGCAAGCGGAGGCCACTCGCAAAGTCTCGCCCCATTCCGAGTCCGGCGGACGAACTTGGCCAGCTCCTCCCCCCAAGGCTATAGCCCACCCGTTTTTTTGCCATTTTTCCGCTGGACGAACTTGGCGCCCCGGCGTTCGGCGGTTATTTTTGGGCGCGGATGTACCCGCAGCCTATTTTTGGTGCGCGGAGGCCCCTCGCAAAGTCTCGCCCCATTCCGAGTCCGGCGGACGAAGTTGGCCAGCCCCTCCCCCCAATGCTATAGCCCACCCGTTTTTTGGCCATTTTTCCGCTGGACGAACTTGGCGCCCCGGCCTTTGTGCGGTTATTTTTGTTCGCGGCTGTGCCCGCAGCCTATTTTTGGAACGTGGAGGCCGCTCGCAAAGTGTCGCCTCATTCCGAGTCCGGCGGACGAAGTTGGGCAGCCCCTCCCCGCAAGGCTATAGCCCACCCGTTTTTTTGCCATTTTTCCGCTGGACGAACTTGGCGCCCCGGCGTTCGGCGGTTATTTTTGGGCGCGGCTGTGCCCGCAGCCTATTTTTGGCAAGCGGAGGCCACTCGCAAAGTCTCGCCCCATTCCGAGTCCGGCGGACGAACTTGGCCAGCTCCTCCCCCCAAGGCTATAGCCCACCCGTTTTTTTGCCATTTTTCCGCTGGACGAACTTGGCGCCCCGGCGTTCGGCGGTTATTTTTGGGCGCGGATGTACCCGCAGCCTATTTTTGGTGCGCGGAGGCCCCTCGCAAAGTCTCGCCCCATTCCGAGTCCGGCGGACGAAGTTGGCCAGCCCCTCCCCCCAATGCTATAGCCCACCCGTTTTTTGGCCATTTTTCCGCTGGGGGGTTTGGGCGCGCCGACCTTCGGGGGGTTATTTTTGGGCGCGCCTGTGCCCGCGGCCTATTTTTGGCATGCATAGGCCGCTCGCAAAGTCTCGCCCCATTCCAAGTCCGGCGGACGAAGTTGGCCAGCCGCTCACCCCAAGGCTATAGCCCACCCGTTTTTTGGCCATTTTTCCGCTGGGGGGTTTGGGCGCGCCGACCTTCGGGGGGTTATTTTTGGGCGCGGCTGTGGCCGCGGCCTATTTTTGGCAAGTGGAGACCGCTCGCAAAATCTCGCCCCATTCCGAGTCCGGCGGACGAAGTTGGCCAGCCCCTCCCCCCAAGGCTATAGCCCACCAGTTTTTTGGCCATTTTTCCCCTTGGACGAACTTGGCGCCGCGGCCTTCGGGCAGTTATTGTTGGACACGGATGTGCCCGCAGCCTATTTTTGACACGCGGACGCCCCTCGCAAAGTCTCGCCCCATTCCGAGTCCGGCGGACGAAGTTGGCCAGCCCCTCCCCCCAAGGCTATAGCCCACCCGTTTTTTGGCCATTTTCCCTTGGACGAACTTGGCGCCCCGGCCTTCGGGCGGTTATTTTTGGGCACGGCTGTGCCCGCGGCCTATTTTTGGCACGCGGAGGCCGCTCGCAAAGTCTCGCCCCATTCTGAGTCCGGCGGACGAAGACGGCCAGCCCCTCCCCCCAAGGCTATAGCCCACCCGTTTTTTGGCCATTTTTCCGCTGGACGAACTTGGCGCCCAGGCCTTCGGGAGGTTATTTTTGGGCGCGGCTGTGTCCGTGGCCTATTTTTGGCACGAGGAGACCGCTCGCAAAGTCTCACCCCATTCCGAGTCCGGCGGACGAATTTGGCCAGCCCCTCCCCCCAAGGCTATAGCCCACCCGTTTTTTGGCCATTTTTCCGCTGGGGGGTTTGGGTGTGCTGACCTTCGGGGGGTTATTTTTGGGCGCGGCTGTGCCCACGGCTTATTTTTGGCACGCGGAGGCCGTTCGCAAAGTCTCGCCCCATTCGGAGTCCGGCGGACGAAGTTGGCCAGCCCCTCCCCTCAAGGCTATAGCCCACCCGTTTTTTGGCCATTTTTCCGCTGAACGAACTAAGCGCCCCGGCCTTCGGGCGGTTATTTTTGGGCGAGGCTGTGCCCGCGGCCTATTTTTGGCATGCGGAGGCCGCTCTTAAAGTCTCGCCCCATTCTGAGTCCGGCGGAAGAAGTTGGCCAGCCCCTCCCCCCAAGGCTATAGCCCACCCGTTTTTTGGCCATTTTTCCGCTGGACGAACTTGGCGCCCCGGCCTTCGGGCGGTTATTTTTGGGCGCGGCTGTGCTTGCGGCCTATTTTTAGCACGCAGAGGCCGCTCGCAAATTCTCGCCCCATTCCGAGTCCGGCGGACGAAGTTGGCCAGCCCCTGCCCCCAAGGCTATAGCCCACCCGTTTTTTGGCCATTTTTCCGCTGGGGAGTTTGGGTGCGCAGACCTTCGGGGGGTAATTTTTGGTCGCGCCTGTGACCGCGGCATATTTTTGGCAAGCGAAGGCCGCTCGCAAATCTCACCCCGTTCCGAGTCCGGCGGACGAAGTGGGCCAGCCCCTTCCCCCAAGGCTGTAGCCCATCCGTTTTTTGGCCATTTTTACGCTGGAAGAACTTGGCGCCCCGGCCTTCGGGCGGTTATTTTTGGGCGCGGCTGTGCCCGCGGCCTATTTTTGGCACGCGGAGGCCGCTCGCAAAGTCTCGTCCCATTCCGAGTCCGGCAGACGAAGTTGGCCAGCCCCTCCCCCCAAGGCTATAGCCCACCCGTTTTTTGGCCATTTTTCCGCTGGACGAACATGGCGCGCCGGCGTTCGGGCGGTTATTTTTTGGCGTGGCTGTGCCCGCGGCCTCTTTTTTGTACGCGGAGGCCGCTCGCAAAGTCTCGTCCCATTCCGAGTCCGACGGACGAAGTTGGCCAGCCCCTCCCCCCAAGGCTATAGCCCACCCGTTTTTTGGCCATTTTTCCGCTGGGGGGTTTGGGCGCGCCGACCTTCGGGGGGTTATTTTTGGGCGCGGCTTTGCCCGCGGCCGATTTTTGGCTGGCGGAGGCCGCTCGCAAAGTCTCGCCCCATTCCGAGTCCGGCGGACGAAGTTGGCAAGCCCCTCCCCCCAAGGCTATAGCCCACCCGTTTTTTGGCCATTTTTCCGCTGGACGAACTTGGCGCCCCGGCCTTCGGGCGGTTATTTTTGGACGCGGGTGTGCCCGCGGCCTAGTTTTGGCACGCGGAGGCCGCTCGCAAAGTCTCGCCCCATTCCAAGTCCGGCGGACGAAGTTGGCCAGCCCCTCCCCCCAAGGCTATAGCCCACCCGTTTTTTGGCCATTTTTCCGCTGGGGGGTTTCGGCGCGCCGACCTTCGGGCGGTTATTTTTGGGCGCGGCTGTGCCCGCGGCCTATTTTTGGCACGTGGAGGCCGCTGGCAAAGTCTCGCCCCATTCCAAGTCCGGCGGACGAGGTCGGCCAGCCCCTCCCCCCAAGGCTATAGCCCACCCGTTTTTTGGCCAATTTTCCGCTGGGGGGTTTGGGGGCGCCGACCTTCGGGCGGTTATTTTTGGGCACGGCTGTGTCCATGGGCTATTTATAGCACGCGGAGGCCGCTCGCAAATTCTCGCCCCATTCCGAGTCCGGCGGACGAAGTTGCCCAGCCCCTCCCCCCAAGGCTATCGCCCACCCGTTTTTTGGCCATTTTTCCGCTGGGGGTTTTGGGCACGCCGACCTTCGGGGGGTTATTTTTGGGCGCGGCTGAGGCCGAGGCCGATTTTTGGCACGCGGAGGCTGCTCGCAAAGTCTCTCCCCATTCCGAGTCCGGCGGACGAAGTTGGCCAGCCCCTCCCCCCAAGGCTATAGCCCACCCATTTTTTGGCCATTGTTCCGCTGGACGAACTTGGCGCCCCGGCCTTCGGGCGGTTATTTTTGGGTACGGCTGTGCCCGTGGCATATTTTTGGCACGCGGAGGACGCTCACAAATTCTTGGCCCATTCCGAGTCCGGCGGACGAAGTTGGCCAGCCCCTCCCCCCAAGGCTATAGCCCACCAGTTTTTTGGCCATTTTTCCGCGGGGGGGTTTGGGCGCGCCGACCTTCGGGGGGTTATTCTTGGGTGCGGCTACGTCCGCGGCCTATTTCTGGCACGCGGAGGCCGCTCGCAAAGTTTCGCCCTATTCCGAGTCCGGCGGACGAAGTTGGCCAGCCCCTCCCCCCAAGGCTATAGCCCACCCGTTTTTTGGCCATTTTTCCGCTGGGGGGTTTGGGCGCGCCGACCTTGGGGGGGTTATTTTTGGGCGCAGCTGTGCCCACGGCCTATTTTTGGCACGCGGAGGCCGCTCGCAATGTCTCACCCCATTCCGAGTCCGGCGGACGAAGTTGGCCAGCCCCTCCCCCCAAGGCTATAGCCCACCCGTTTTTTGGCCGTTTTTCCGCTGGACGAACTTGGCGCCCCGGCCTTTGGGCGATTATTTTTCGGCGCGGCTGTGCACGCAGCCTATTTTTGGCACACGGAGGCCGCTCGCAAAGTCTCGCCCCATTCCGAGTCCGGCGGACGAAGTTGGCCAGCCCCTCCCCCCAAGGCTATAGCCCACCCGTTTTTTGGCCAATTTTCCGCTGGACGAACTTGGCGCCCTGGCCTTCGCGGGGTTATTTTTTGCCGCAGTTTTGCCCGCGGCCTATTTTTGGTACGCGGAGGCCGCTCGCAACGTCTCGTTCCATTCCGAGTCCGGCGGACGAAGTCGGCCAGCCCCTCCCCCCATGGCTATAGCCCACCCGTTTTTTGGCCATTTTTCCGCTGGGGGATTTGGGCGCGCCGACCTTCGGGGGGTTATTTTTGGGCGTGGCTGTGCCCGCGGCCTATTTTTGGCACGCGGAGGCCGCTCGCAAAGACTCGCCCCATTCCGAGTCCGGTGGATGTACTTGGCCAGCCCCTCCCCCCAAGGCTATAGCCCACCCATTTTTTGGCCATTTTTCCGCTGGGGGATTTGGGCGCGCCGACCTTCGGGGGGTTATTTTTGGGTGCGGCTGTGCCCGCGGCCTATTTTTGGCACGCGGAGGCCGCTCGCAAAGTCTCGCCCCATTCCGAGTCCGGCGGATCTACTTTTCCAGCCCCTCCCCCCAAGGCTATAGCCCACCCATTTTTTGGCCATTTTTCCGCTGGGGGGTTTGGGCGCGCCGACCTTTGGGGGTTATTTTTGGGCGCGGCTTTGCCCGCGGCCTATTTTTAGCACTCGGAGGCCGCTCGCAAAGTCTCGCCCCATTCCGAGTCCGGCAGACGAAGTTGGCCATCCCCTCCCCCTAAGGCTATAGCCCACCCGTTTTTTGGTCATTTTTCCGCGGGGGGTTTGGGCACGCCGACCTTCGGGGGGTTATTTTTAGACGCGGCTGTGCCCGCGGCCTATTTTTGGCACGCGGAGGCCGCTCAGAAATTCTCGCCCCGTTCCGAGACTGGCGGACGAAGTGGGCCAGCCCGTCCCCCCAAGGCTTTAGCCCACCCGTTTTTTGGTCATTTTTCCGCTGGGGGGTTTGGGCGCGCCGACCTTCGGGGGGTTATTTTTAGGTGCGGCTGTGCCCGCGGCCTATTTTTGGCACGCGGAGGCCGCTAGCAAATTCTCGCCCCATTCCGAGTCCGGCGGACGAAGTTGGCCAGCCCCTCCCCCCAAGGCTATGGCCCACCCGTTTTTTGGCCATTTTTCCGCTGGGGGGTTTGTGCGCGCTGACCTTTGGGGGGTTATTTTTGGGCGCGGCTGTGCCCGCGGCCTATTTTTGTCACACGGAGGCCGCTCGCAAAGTCTCGCCCCATTCCGAGTCCGGCGGACGAAGTCGGCCAGCCCCGCCCCCCACGGCTATAGCCCACCCGTTTTTTGGCCATTTTTCCGCTGGGGGGTTTGGGCGCGCCGACCTTTGGGGGGTTATTTTTGGGCGCGGCTGTGCCCGCGGCCTATTTTTGGAACGCGGAGGCCGCTCGCAAAGTCTCGCCCCATTCCGAGTCCGGCGGACGAAGTGGGCCGGCCCCTCTCCCCAAGGCTATAGCCCACCCGTTTTTTGGTCATTTTTCCGCTGGGGGGTTTGGGCGCGCCGACCTTCGGGGTGTTATTTTTGGGCGCGGCCCAGCCCGCGGCCTATTTTTGGATAAAGAAGGCCGCTCGCAAAGTCTCGCCCCATTCCAAGTCCGGCGGACGAAGTTGGCCAGCCCCTCCCCCCAAGGCTATAGCCCACCCGTTTTTGGGCCATTTTTCCGCTGGACGAACTTGGCGCCCCAGCCTTCGGGCGGTTATTTTTGGGCGCCGCTGTGCCCGCGGCCTATTTTTGGCATGTTGAGGCCGCTCGCAAAGTCTTGCCCCATTCCGAGTCTGGTGGACGAAGTTGGCCAGCCCCTACCCCAAGGCTATAGCCCACCCGTTTTTTGGCAATTTTTCGCTGGGGGGTTTGGGCGCGCCGACCTTCGGGCAGTTATTTTTGGGTGCGGCTGTGCCCACGGCATATTTTTGCCACGCGGAGGCTGCTCGCAAAGTCTCTCCCCATTCCGAGTCCGGCGGAGAAGTTGGCCAGCCCCTCCCCCCAAGGCTATAGCCCACCCGTTTTTTGGCCATTTTTCCGCTTGGGGTGTTTGGGCGCGCCGACCTTCGGGTGGTTATTTTTGGGGGCGGCTGTGCCCGCGGCCCTTTTTTGGCATGCGGATGCCGCTCTCAAAGTCCCGCCCCATTCCGAGTCCGGCGGACGAAGTTGGCCAGCCCCTTCCCCCCAAGGCTATAGCCCACCCGTTTTTTGGCCATTTTTCCGCTTGGGGGGTTTGGGCGTGCCGACCTTCGGGCGGTTATTTTTGGGGGCGGCTGTGCCCGCGGCCCATTTTTGGCACGCGGATGCCACTCTCAAAGTCCCGCCCCATTCCGAGTCCGGCGGACGAAGTTGGCCAGCCCCTCCCCCCAAGGCTATAGCCCACCCATTTTTTGGCCATTTTTCCGCTGGGGGGTTTGGGCGCACCGACCTTTGGGGATTATTTTTGGGCGCGGCTTTGCCCGCGGCCTATTTTTAGCACTCGGAGGCCGCTCGCAAAGTCTCGCCCCATTCCGAGTCCGGCAGACGAAGTTGGCCATCCCCTCCCCCTAAGGCTATAGCCCACCCGTTTTTTGGTCATTTTTCCGCTGGGGGGTTTGGGCACGCCGACCTTCGGGGGGTTATTTTTAGACGCGGCTGTGCCCGCGGCCTATTTTTTGCACGCGGAGGCCGCTCAGAAAGTCTCGCCCCGTTCCGAGTCTGGCGGACGAAGTGGGCCAGCCCGTCCCCCCAAGGCTTTAGCCCACCCGTTTTTTGGTCATTTTTCCGCTGGGGGGTTTGCGCGCGCCGACCTTCGGGGGGTTATTTTTAGGTGCGGCTGTGCCCGCGGCCTTTTTTTGGCACGCGGAGGCCGCTTGCAAAGTCTCGCCCCATTCCGAGTCCGGCGGACGAAGTTGGCCTGCCCCTCCCCGCAAGGCTATAGCCTACCCGTTTTTTAGCCATTTTTCCGCTGGACGAACTTGGCGCCCCGGCCTTCGGGCGGTTATTTTTGGCCCGGCTGCGCCCGCAGCCTATTTTTGGCACGCGGAGGCCGCTCGCAAATTCTCGTCCCATTCCGAGTCCGGCAGACGAAGTTGGCCAGCCCCTCCCCCCAAGGCTATAGCCCACCCGTTTTTTGGCCATTTTTCCGCTGGACGAACTTGGCGCCCCGGCCTTCGGGCGGTTATTTTTCGGCGCGGCTGTGCCCGCGGTTTATTTTTGGCACGCGGAGGCCGCTCGCAAAGTCTCGCCCCATTCCGAGTCCGGCGGACGAAGTTGGCCAGCCCCTCCCCGCAAGGCTATACCCCACCCGTTTTTTAGCCATTTTTCCGCTGGACGAACTTGGCGCCCCGGCCTTCGGGCGGTTATTTTTTGGGCGCGGCTGTGCCCGCAGCCTATTTTTGGCACGCGGAGGCCGCTCGCAAAGTCTCGTCCCATTCCGAGTCCGGCAGACGAAGTTGGCCAGCCCCTCCCCCCAAGGCTATAGCCCACCCGTTTTTTGGCCATTTTTCCGCTGGACGAACTTGGCGCCCCGGCCTTCGGGCGGTTATTTTTGGGCGCGGCTGTGCCCGCGTCCTATTTTTGGCACGCGGAGGCCGCTCGCAAATTCTCGCCCCATTCCGAGTCCGGCGGACGAAGTTGGCCAGCCCCTCCCCCCAAGGCTATGGCCCACCCGTTTTTTGGCCATTTTTCCGCTGGGGGGTTTGTGCGCGCTGACCTTTGGGGGGTTATTTTTGGGCGCGGCTGTGACCGCGGCCTATTTTTGTCACACGGAGGCCGCTCGCAAAGTCTCGCCCCATTCCGAGTCCGGCGGACGAAGTTGGCCAGCCCCGCCCCCCACGGCTATAGCCCACCCGTTTTTTGGCCATTTTTCCGCTGGGGGATTTGGCCGCGCCGACCATTGGGGGGTTATTTTTGGGCGCGGCTGTGCCCGCGGCCTATTTTTGGCACGCGGAGGCCGCTCGCAAAGTCTCGCCCCATTCCGAGTCCGGCGGACGAAGTGGGCCGGCCCCTCCCCCCAAGGCTATAGCCCACCCGTTTTTTGGTCATTTTTCCGCTGGGGGGTTTGGGCGCGCCGACCTTTGGGGGGTTATTTTTGGGCGCGGCTGTGCCCGCGGCCTATTTTTGGCACGCGGAGGCCGCTCGCAAAGTCTCGCCCCATTCCGAGTCCGGCGAACGAAGTTGGCCAGCCCCTCCCCCCAAGGCTATACCCCACCCGTTTTTGTGGCCTTTTTCCGCTGGACGAACTTGGCGCCCTGGCCTTCGGGCAGGTGTTTTTGGGCGCGGCTGTGCCCACGGCCTATTTTTGGCACACGGAGGCGCCTCGCAAATTCTCGTGCCATTCCGAGTCCGGCGGACGAAGTTGGCCAGCCCCACCCCCCGAGGCTATAGCCCACCCGTTTTTGTGGCCTTTTACCGCTGGAGGAACTTGGCGCCCCGGCCTTCGGGCGGGTATTTTTGGGCGCGGCTGTGCCGCGGCCGATTTTTGGCACATTTACACTAGTTTTTTGAAGGATAATATTTATGCAAGTGAATCAAGTGAAATCAAGATTGAAGACACTCAACGGACAACGGCGAAATCAAGAATAAAGCTTAGAGCTCAACGGACGAATTATTGCGAAAAATTCTTGTAAAACCGGTATGATTTAATTGATGCATGATTTAGCATTTGAGAAGCTCAAGAAATTAATTTAATTAAATAATTTTCATAAACTAAAAGTTTTTGTTTTTATAAAGAAAAGTATTTTGTGAATTTAAGTAATTTGGACTTAAATGCTAAGATTTGAAATCTTTGATTTTAATAAGTATTAAATTTCGGAGTTGGATGTTTTTACAAACATTTGAAATGTTTTGGGCCATACTATAATTTATGAATATTTTGGACTAAAGTGAAAGGTTTTGAGAACTTTGAAAAATATGGGTATTATGATTGAAAAGGACCTTTGTGTGAAACAATAAAATCTTTGGGGCCGTATCATAATTTCAGAAAGTTTGGGAAGGACAACTATTTTTAGGAAGTTCTGAAATTAGACCTATTTGTAAAGTTTTCTGACGTTTTGGGCCATAATATAATTATAGAAAGTTTTGGGCCAAAGTGTAATTTAAGTGAACTAACCGCTTGAGCGCTGGAATTTGCCTATAACGGCTAGTTTTTGGGCTTTCACTATAAAAACTCAACTCAAACTTCATTTTAAGAACTAACACAAGCAAATATAAGATCATATAACATATATTGAGCTTCCATTTCGCAAATCATCATTTATTGAATCATTATTGAGCTATAATTTGTTATCCACTCTTAAAGAGAGTTTCATTGTTGTGATTTTCATTTCTCATCAAATTGTGAGTGTACAAATGTGGGAAACACTTGGGGAGAAGAGATTGGGGATATAATCTCTTATTGTAAAGGTCCATTGACACCTTGGAAGTCAATTGTAAACATTTGAAGCCTTGGGAGGCTTGGATAGTGAAATCCTCAAGCTGGGTGAGCTTGGAGGCGTGGACGTAGGCGGGGATAGCCGAACCACGTAAAAATCCTTGTGTTTGTTTTCTCTTCCCTTACTCTTTTAATATTGTGCTTGAATGAATTTATTGTTTTGATTTGATTAAGGCAATAGATTAAATTGTTGTGCGTATTGTATTGCATAAATTTTTAATATCCCAATTCACCCCCCCACTTGGGTTGCATAACTTGCATTTCACCACCCCCCAAGGCTATAGCCCACCAGTTTTTGTGGCCTTTTTCCGCTGGACGAACATGGCGCCCCAGCCTACGGGCGGTTATTTTTGGGCGCGGCTGTACCCGCGGCCTATTTTTGGCACACAGAAGCCGCTCGCAAAGTCTCGCCCCATTCCGTGTCCGGCGGACGAACTTGGCCAGCCCCACCCCACAAGGCTATAGCCCACCCGTTCTTGTGGCCTTTTTCCGCTGGACGAATTTGGCGCCCCGGCCTTCGGGCTGTTATTTTTGGGCATGGCTGTGCCCGCGGCCTATTTTTGGCACATGCATGCCGCTCGCAAAATCTCATCCCATTCCGTGTCCGGCGGACGAACTTGGCCAGCCCCACCCCCCAAGGCTATAGCCCACCCATTTTTGTTGCCTTTTTCTGCTGGACGACCTTGGCGCCCTGGCCTTCGGGCGGTTATTTTTCGGCGCAGCTGTTCCCATGGCCTATTTTTGGCACACGGAGGCTGCTCGTAAAGTCTAGTCCCATTCCCAGTCCGGCGGACGAATTTGGCCAACCCCATCCCCCAAGGCTATAGCCCACCCGTTTTTGTGGCCTTTTTCCGGTGGATGAACTTGGCGCCCCGGCCTTCGGGCGGTTATTTTTGGGCGCGGCCGTGGCCGTGGCCTATTTTTTCCACACGGAAGCTGCTCGTAAAGTCTCGCTCCATTCCGAGTCCGGCGGACGAACTTGGCCAGCACCACCCCCCAAGGCTATAGCCCACCCGTTTTTGTGGCCTTTTTCCGCTGGACGAACATTGCGCCCCGGCATTCGGGCAGTTATTTTTAGGCACGGCTGTGCCCGTGGCTTATTTTTGGCACACGGAGGCCGCTCGCAAAGTCTCGTCGCATTCCGAGTCCGGCGGACGAACTTGGCCAGCCCCACCCCCCAAGGCTATAGCCCACCCGTTTTTGTGGCCTTTTTCCGCTGGACGAACTTTACGCCCCGGCATTCGGGCAGTTATTTTTGGGCACGGCTGTGCCCGTGGCTTTTTTTTGGCACACGGAGGTTGCTCGCAAAGTCTCGTCCCATTCCGAGTCCGGCGGACGAACTTGGCCAACCCCATCCCCCAAGGCTATAGCCCACCCGTTTTTGTGGCCTTTTTCCGCTGGACGAAATTGGCGCCCCGGCCTTCGGGCGGTTAATTTTGGACGTGGCTGTGCCCACGCCGTATTTTTGGCACACGGAGGCCGCTCGCAAACTCTCGCCCCATTCCGAGTCCGGCGGACGAACTTGGCCTGCCCACCCCCCAAGGCTATAGCCCACCCGTTTTTGTGGCCTTTTTCCGGTGGACGAACTTGGCGCCCCGGCCTTCGGGCGGTGAATTTTGGGCGTGGCTGTGCCCATGCCGTATTTTTGGCACACGGAGGCCGCTCGCAAACTCTCGCCCCATTCCGAGTCCGGCGGACGAACTTGGCCAGCCCACCCCCCAAGGCTATAGCCCACCCGTTTTTGTGGCCTTTTTCCGGTGGACGAACTTGGCGCCCCGGCCTTCGGGCGGTTAATTTTGGGCGTGGCTGTGCCCATGCCGTATTTCTGGCACACAAAGGCCGCTCGCAAACTCTCACCCCATTCCGAGTCCGGCGGTCGAACTTGGCCAGCCCACCCCCCAAGGCTATAGCCCACCCGTTTTTGTTGCCTTTTTCCGCTGGACGAACATGGCGCCCCGGCCTTCGGGCTGTTGTTTTTGGTCGCGGCTGTGTCCGCGGCCTATTTTTGGCAGACGGAGGCCGCTCGTAAAGTCTTGCCCCATTCCAAGTCCGGCGGACGAACTTGGCCAGCCCAGCCCCCAAGGCTATAGCCCACCCATTTTTATGGCCTTTTTCCGCTGGACGAACTTTGCGCCCCGGCCTTCGGGCGGTTAATTTTGGGCGTGGCTGTGCCCACGCCGTATTTTTGGCACACGGAGGCCGCTCGCAAACTCTCGCCCCATTCCGAGTCCGGCGGACGAACATGGCCAGCCCACCCCCCAAGGCTATAGCCCACCCGTTTTTGTGGCCTTTATCCGGTGGACGAACTTGGCGCCCCGGCCTTCGGAAGGTTAATTTTGGGCGTGGCTGTGCCCACGCCGTATTTATGGCACACAAAGGCCGCTCGCAAACTCTCGCCCCATTCCGAGTCCGGCGGTCGAACTTGGCCAGCCCACCCCCCAAGGCTATAACCCACCCGTTTTTGTTGCCTTTTTCCGCTGGATTAACATGGCGCCCCGGCCTTCGGGCTGTTGTTTTTGGTCGCGGCTGTGTCCGCGGCCTATTTTTGGCAGACGGAGGCCGCTCGCAAAGTCTCGCCCCATTCCGAGTCCGGCGGACGAACTTGGCCAGCCCACCCCCAAGGCTATAGCCCACCCATTTTTATGGCCTTTTTCATGGGACGAACTTTGCGCCCGGCCTTCGGGCTGTTATTTTTAGCGCGGCTGTGCCGTGACCTATTTTTGGTACACGGAAGCCACTTCGTAAAGTCTCGCCCCATTCCGTGTCCGGCGGACGAACTTGGCCAGAACCACCCCCCAAGGCTATAGCCCACCCGTTTTGTGGCCTTTTTCCGCTGGACGAACTTTGGCGCCCCGGCCTTCGGGCGGTTATTTTCGGGCGCGACTGTGCGCGCGGCCTATTTTTGGCACACGGAGGCCGATGGCAAAGTCTGGTCCCATTACGAGTCTGGCGGACGAACTTGGCCAGCCCCACCCCCCAAGGCTATAGCCCACCCGTTTTTGTGGCCTTTTTTCCTTGGACGAACTTGGCGCCCCGGCCTTCGGGCGGTTATTTTTGGGCGCGGCTGTGCCCCGGCCTATTTTTGTCAAACGGAGGCCAATCGCAAAGTCTCGCCCCATTCCGAGTCCGGCGGACGAACTTGGCCATCCACAACGCCCAAGGCTATAGCTGACCCGTTTTTGTGGCCTTTTTCCGGTGGACGAACTTGGCGCCCCGGCCTTCGGGCGGTTAATTTTGGGCGTGGCTGTGCCCATGCCGTATTTCTGGCACACAAAGGCCGCTCGCAAACTCTCACCCCATTCCGAGTCCGGCGGTCGAACTTGGCCAGCCCACCCCCCAAGGCTATAGCCCACCCGTTTTTGTTGCCTTTTTCCGCTGGACGAACATGGCGCCCCGGCCTTCGGGCTGTTGTTTTTGGTCGCGGCTGTGTCCGCGGCCTATTTTTGGCAGACGGAGGCCGCTCGTAAAGTCTTGCCCCATTCCAAGTCCGGCGGACGAACTTGGCCAGCCCAGCCCCCAAGGCTATAGCCCACCCATTTTTATGGCCTTTTTCCGCTGGACGAACTTTGCGCCCCGGCCTTCGGGCGGTTAATTTTGGGCGTGGCTGTGCCCACGCCGTATTTTTGGCACACGGAGGCCGCTCGCAAACTCTCGCCCCATTCCGAGTCCGGCGGACGAACATGGCCAGCCCACCCCCCAAGGCTATAGCCCACCCGTTTTTGTGGCCTTTATCCGGTGGACGAACTTGGCGCCCCGGCCTTCGGAAGGTTAATTTTGGGCGTGGCTGTGCCCACGCCGTATTTATGGCACACAAAGGCCGCTCGCAAACTCTCGCCCCATTCCGAGTCCGGCGGTCGAACTTGGCCAGCCCACCCCCCAAGGCTATAACCCACCCGTTTTTGTTGCCTTTTTCCGCTGGATTAACATGGCGCCCCGGCCTTCGGGCTGTTGTTTTTGGTCGCGGCTGTGTCCGCGGCCTATTTTTGGCAGACGGAGGCCGCTCGCAAAGTCTCGCCCCATTCCGAGTCCGGCGGACGAACTTGGCCAGCCCACCCCCCAAGGCTATAGCCCACCCATTTTTATGGCCTTTTTCCGCTGGACGAACTTTGCGCCCCGGCCTTCGGGCTGTTATTTTTTGGCGCGGCTGTGCCCGTGACCTATTTTTGGTACACGGAAGCCGCTCGTAAAGTCTCGCCCCATTCCGTGTCCGGCGGACGAACTTGGCCAGAACCACCCCCCAAGGCTATAGCCCACCCGTTTTGTGGCCTTTTTCCGCTGGACGAACTTTGGCGCCCCGGCCTTCGGGCGGTTATTTTCGGGCGCGACTGTGCGCGCGGCCTATTTTTGGCACACGGAGGCCGATGGCAAAGTCTGGTCCCATTACGAGTCTGGCGGACGAACTTGGCCAGCCCCACCCCCCAAGGCTATAGCCCACCCGTTTTTGTGGCCTTTTTTCCTTGGACGAACTTGGCGCCCCGGCCTTCGGGCGGTTATTTTTGGGCGCGGCTGTGCCCCGGCCTATTTTTGTCAAACGGAGGCCAATCGCAAAGTCTCGCCCCATTCCGAGTCCGGCGGACGAACTTGGCCATCCACAACGCCCAAGGCTATAGCTGACCCGTTTTTGTGGCCTTTTTCCGCTGGACGAACTTGGCGCCCCGGCCTTCGGACAGTTATTTTTGGGTGCGGCAGTGCCCGCGGCCTATTTTTCGCACACGGAGGCCGCTCGCAAAGTCACGCCCCATTCCGAGTCCGGCGGTCGAACTTGGCCAGCCCCACCCCCAAGGCTATAGCCCACCCGTTTTTGTGGCCCTTTTCCGCTGGACGAACTTGGCACCCCAGCCTTCGGGTGGTTATATTTCTTCGCGGCTGTGCCCACGGCCTATTTTTGGCACACGGAGGCCGCTCGCAAAGTCTCAGCCCATTCCGAGTCCGGCAAACGAACTTGGCCAGCCCCACCCCCCAAGGCTATAGCCCACACGTTTTTGTGGCCTTTTTCCGCTGGACGAACTTGGCGCCCCGGACTTCTGACAGTTATTTTTTGGGCGAGGCTGTGCCCGCGGCCTATTTTTGTCACACGGAGGCCGCTCGCAAAGTCTCGCCCCATTTCGAGTCCAGCGGACGAACTTGTCCACCCCCACCCCCCAAGGCTATAGCCCACCCGTTTTTATGGCCTTTTTCCGCTGGATAAACTTCGCGCCAGGCCTTCCGGCGGTTATTTTTGGGCGCGGCTGCGCCCGCAGCCTATTTTTGGCACACGGAGGCTGCTCGCAAAGTCTCGCCCCATTCCGACTCCGGCGGACGAACTTGGCCATCCCCAACCCCAGAGCCTATAGCCCACCCGATTTTGTGGCCTTTTTCCGCTGGACGGACTTGGCGCCCCGGAATTCGGGGGGTTATTTTTCGGCGCGGCTGTGCCCGCGAACTAGTTTTGGCACACGGAGGCCGCTCGCAAAGTCTCCCCTCATTCCGAGCCCGGCGGACGAACTTGGCCAGCCCCACCCCCCAAGGCTATAGCCCACCCGTTTTTTTGGCCTTTTTCATTGGACAAAGTTGGCCCCCCGGCCTTTGGGTGGTTATTTTTGGGCGCGGCTGTTCCCGCGGCTTATTTTTGGCACAGGGAGGCTGCTCGCAAAGTTTCGCCCCATTCCGAGTCCGGCGGACGAGCTTGGCCCACCCCACCCCGCAAAGCTATAGGCCACACGTTTTTGTGGCCTTTTTCTGCTGGACGAACTTGGCGCCTCGGCGTTCGTGCTCTTATTTTTGGGTGCGGCTGTGCCCGCGGCCTATTTTTGGCGCACGGAGGCGCCACGCAAAGTCTCACGTCATTCCGAGTCCGGCGGACGAAGTTGGCCAGCCCCACCCCCCAAGGCTATAGTCCACCCGTTTTTGTGGCCTTTTTCCGCTGGACGAACTTGGCGCTCCGGCCTTCGGCCGGGTATTTTTGAACGCGGCAGTGCCCGCGGCCTATTTTTGGCACACGGAGGCGCCTCGCAAAGTCTCGGGCCATTCCGAGTCCGGCGGACGAAGTTGGCCAGCCCCACCCCCCAAGGCTATAGCCAACCCGTTTTTGTGGCCTTTTTCCGCTGGATGAACTTGGCGCCCCGGCCTTCGGGCGGGTATTTTTGGGCGCGGCTGCGCCCGCGGCCTATTTTTAGTACACGGAGGTGCCTCGCAAAAAATCTCGCACCATTCCGAGTCCGGCGGACGAAGTGGGCCAGCCCCACCCCCCAAGGCTATAGCCCACCCGTTTTTGTGGCCTTTTTCCGCTGGACGAACTTGGCGCCCCGGTCTTCGGGAGGGTATTTTTGGGCGCGGCTGTGCCCGCAGCCTATTTTTGGCACACGGAGGCACCTCGCAAAGTCTCGCGCCATTTCGTGTCCGGCGGACGAAGTTGGCCAGCCCCACCCCCCAAGGCTATATCCCACCCGTTTTTGTGGCCTTTTTCCGCTGGACGAACTTGGCGCCCCTGCCTTCGGGCGGGTATTTTTGGGCGCGGCTGTGCCCGCGGCCAATTTTTGGCACACGGAGGTGCCTCAGAAAGGCTCGCGCCATTCCGAGTCTGGCGGACGAAGATGGCCAGCCCCACCCCCCAAGGCTATAGCCCACCCGTTTTTCTGGGCTTTTACCACTGGACGAACTTGGCGCCCCGGCCTTCGGGGGGGTATTTTTGGGCGCGGCTGTGCCCGCAGCCTATTTTTGGCACACGGAGGCACCTCGCAAAGTCTCGCGCCATTCCGAGTCCGGCGGACGAAGTTGGCCAGCCCCACCCCCCAAGGCTATAGCCCACCCGTTTTTGTGGCCTTTTTCCGCTGGACGAACTTGGCGCCCCGGCCTTCGGGCGGGTATTTTTGGGCGCGGCTGTGCCCGCAGCCTATTTTTGGCACACGGAGGCACCTCGCAAAGTCTCGCGCCATTCCGAGTCCGGCGGACGAAGTTGGCCAGCCCCACCCCCCAAGGCTATAGCCCACCCGTTTTTCTGGCCTTTTTCCGCTGGACGAACTTGGCGCCCCGGCCTTCGGGCGGGTATTTTTGGGCGCGGCTGTGTCCGCGGCCTATTTTTGGCACACGGAGGCGCCTCAGAAAGTCTCGCGCCATTCCGAGTCCGGTGGACGAAGATGGACAGCCCCACCCCCCAAGGCTATAGCCCACCCGTTTTTGTGGCCTTTTTCCGCTAGACGAACTTGGCGCCCCGGCCTTCGGGCGGATATTTTTGGACGCGGCTGCGCCCGCGGCCTATTTTTAGTACACGGAGGTGCCTCGCAAAAAATCTCGCACCATTCCGAGTCCGGCGGACGAAGTGGGCCAGCCCCACCCCCCAAGGCTATAGCCCACCCGTTTTTGTGGCCTTTTTCCTCTGGACGAACTTGGCGCCCCGGTCTTCGGGAGGGTATTTTTGGGCGCGGCTGTGCCCGCAGCCTATTTTTGGCACACGGAGGCACCTCGCAAAGTCTCGCGCCATTTCGTGTCCGGCGGACGAAGTTGGCCAGCCCCACCCCCCAAGGCTATATCCCACCCGTTTTTGTGGCCTTTTTCCGCTGGACGAACTTGGCGCCCCTGCCTTCGGGCGGGTATTTTTGGGCGCGGCTGTGCCCGCGGCCAATTTTTGGCACACGGAGGCGCCTCAGAAAGGCTCACGCCATTCCGAGTCTGGCGGACGAAGATGGCCAGCCCCACCCCCCAAGGCTATAGCCCACCCGTTTTTCTGGGCTTTTACCACTGGACGAACTTGGCGCCCCGGCCTTCGGGGGGGTATTTTTGGGCGCGGCTGTGCCCGCAGCCTATTTTTGGCACACGGAGGCACCTCGCAAAGTCTCGCGCCATTCCGAGTCCGGCGGACGAAGTTGGCCAGCCCCACCCCCCAAGGCTATAGCCCACCCGTTTTTGTGGCCTTTTTCCGCTGGACGAACTTGGCGCCCCGGCCTTCGGGCGGGTATTTTTGGGCGCGGCTGTGTCCGCGGCCTATTTTTGGCACACGGAGGCGCCTCAGAAAGTCTCGCGCCATTCCGAGTCCGGCGGACGAAGATGGACAGCCCCACCCCCCAAGGCTATAGCCCACCCGTTTTTGTGGCCTTTTTCCGCTAGACGAACTTGGCGCCCCGGCCTTCGGGCGGATATTTTTGGACGCGGCTGTGTCCGCGGCCTATTTTTGGCACACGGAGGCGCCTCACAAAGTCTCGCGCCATTCCGAGTCTGGCGGACGAAGATGGCCAGCCCCACCCCCCAAGGCTATAGCCCACCCGTTTTTGTGGCCTTTTTCCGCTGGACGAACTTGGCGACCCGACCTTCGGGCGGGTATTTTTGGGCGCGGCTGTGCCCGCAGCCTATTTTTGGCACACGGAGGCACCTCGCAAAGTCTCGCGCCATTCCGAGTCCGGCGGACGAAGTTGGCCAGCCCCACCCCCCAAGGCTATAGCCCACCCGTTTTTGTGGCCTTTTTCCGCTGGACGAACTTGGCGCCCCGGCCTTCGGGCGGGTATTTTTGGGCGCGGCTGTGCCCGCGGCCTATTTTTGGCACACGGAGAAGCCTCGCAAAGTATCGCGCCATTCCGAGTCCGGCGGACGAAGTTGGCCAGCCCCACCCCCCAAGGCTATAGCCCACCCGTTTTTGTGGCCTTTTACCGCAGGACGAACTTGGCGCCCCGGCTTTCGGGCGGGTATTTTGGGCGCGGCTTTGTCCGTGGCCTATTTTGGGCACACGGAGGCCGCTCGCAAAGTCTCGTCCCATTCTGAGTCCGGCGGACGAACTTGGCCTGCCCCACCCCCCAAGGTTATAGCCCACCCGATTTTTTGGCCTTTTTCCGCTATACGAACTTGGCGCCCCGGCCTTCGGGGGGTTATTTTTGGGCGCGACTGTGCCCGCGGCTTATTTTTTGTACACGGAGGCTGCTCTTAAAGTCTCGTCCCATTCCGAGTCCGGCGGACGAGCTTCGCCCGCCCCACCCCGCAAAGCTATAGCCCACCCGTTTTTGTGGCCTTTTTCCCCTGGACGAACTTGGCGCCCCGGTGTTCGGGCTGTTATTTTTGGGCGCGGCTGTGTCCACGGCCTGTTTTTGGCACACGGAGGCCACTCGCCAAGTCTCGCCGCATTCCGAGTCCGGCGGACGAACTTGGCCATCCCCACCCCCCGAGGCTATAGCCCACCCGTTTTTGTGGCCTTTTTCCGCTGGACGGACTTGGCGCCCTGGCCTTCGGGCGGTTATTTTTGGGCGCAACTGTGTCCGTGGCCTATTTTGGGCACACGGAGGCCGCTCGCAAAGTCTCGTCCCATTCTGAGTCCGGCGGACGAACTTGGCCTGCCCCACCCCCCAAGGCTATAGCCCACCCGATTTTTTGGCCTTTTTCCGCTATACGAACTTGGCGCCCCGGCCTTCGCGGGGTTATTTTTGGGCGCGACTGTGCCCGCGGCTTATTTTTTGTACACGGAGGCTGCTCTTAAAGTCTCGTTCCATTCCGAGTCCGGCGGACGAGCTTCGCCCGCCCTACCCCGCAAAGCTATAGCCCACCCGTTTTTGTGGCCTTTTTCCCCTGGACGAACTTGGCGCCCCGGTGTTCGGGCTGTTATTTTTGGGTGCGGCTGTGTCCACGGCCTGTTTTTGGCACACGGAGGCCACTCGCCAAGTCTCGCCGCATTCCGAGTCCGGCGGACGAACTTGGCCATCCCCACCCCCCGAGGCTATAGCCCACCCGTTTTTGTGGCCTTTTTCCGCTGGACGGACTTGGCGCCCCGGCCTTCGGGGGGTTATTTTTCGGCGCGGCTGTGCCCGCGGCCTAGTTTTGGCACACGGAGGCCGCTCGTAAAGTCTCCCCCCATTCCGAGCCCGGCGGACGAACTTGGCCAGCCCCACCCCCCAAGGCTATAGCCCACCCGTTTTTGTGGCCTTTTTTCGCTGGATCGACTTGGCGCCCCGGCCTTCGGGGTGTTATTTTTCAGCGCGACTGTGCCCGCGGCCTATTTTTGGCACACGGAGGCTGCTCGCAAACTCTCCCCCCATTCCAAGTCTGGCGGACGAACTTGGCCAGCCCCACCCCCAAGGCTATAGCCCACCCGTTTTTTTGGCCTTTTTCCGCTGGATGAACTCGGCGCCCCGAACTTTGGGAGGTTATTTTTTGGCGCGGCCGTGCCGGTTGCCTATTTTTCGCACACGGAGGCCACTCGCAAAGTCTCGTCCCATTCCGAGTCCGGCGGACGAACTTGGCCAGCCCCACCCCCCAAGGCTATAGCCCACCCGTTTTTGTGGCCTTTTTCCGCTGGAGGAACTTGGCGCCCCGGCCTTCGGGTAGTTATTTTTGGACGCGGCTGTGCCCGCGGCCTATTTTTGGCACACGGAGGCCGCTCGCAAAGTCTCGTCCCATTCCGAGTCCGGTGGACGAACTTCGCCAGCCCCACCCCCCCAAGCCTATAGCCCACCCGTTTTTATGGCCTTTTTCCGCTGGACGAACTTGGCGCCCCGGCCTTCGGGCGGTTATTTTTGGGCGCGGCTGTGGCCACGGCCTATTTTTGGCACACGGAGGCCGCTCGCAAAGTCTCGCCCCATTCCGAGTCCGGCGGACGAACATGGACTGCCCTACCCGCCAAGGCTATAGCCCACCCGTTTTTGTGGCCTTTTTCCGCTGGACGAACTTGGCGCCCCGGCCTTCGGTCGGTTATTTTTGGGCGCGGCAGTGCCCGCGGTCTATATTTGGCACACAAAGGCCACTTGCAAAGTCTAGTCCCATTCCTAGTCAGGCGGACGAACTTGGCCAGCCCCACCCCCCAAGGCTATAGCCCACCCGTTTTTGTGGCCTTTTTCCGCTGGACGAACTTGGCGCGCCGGCCTTCGGGCTGTTATTTTTGGGGGCGGCTGTGTCAGCGGCCTATTTTTTGCACACGGAGGCCCCTCGCAAAGTCTCGTCCCATTCCGAGTCCGGTGGACGAACTTGGCCAGCCCCACCCCCCAAGGATATGGCCCACCCGTTTTTGTGGCCTTTTTCCGCCGGACGATATTTGGCGCCCCGGCCTTCGGGTGGTTATTTTTGTACACGGCTGTGCCCGCGGCCTATTTTTGGCACACGGAGGCCGCTCGCGAAGTCTCGTCCCATTCCGAGTCCGGCGGACGAACTTGGCCAGCCCCACCCCCCAAGGCTATAGCCCACCCGTTTTTGTGGCCTTTTTCCGCTGGACGAACTAGGCGCCCCGGCCTTCGGGCGGTTATTTTTGGGTGCGGCTGTGCCCGCGGCTTATTTTTTGCACACAGAGAACGCTCGTGAAGTCTCGTCCCATTCCGAGTCCGGCGGACGAACTTGGCCAGCCCCACCCCTCAAGGCTATAGCCCACCCGTTTTTCTGGCCTTTTTCCGCGGGACGAACTTGGCCCCCCGGCCTTGGGGCAGTTATTTTTGGGCGCGGCAGTGCCCGCGGCCTATTTTTGGTACACGGAGGCCGCTCGCAAAGTCTCATTGCATTCCGAGTCCGGTGGACGAACTTGGCCAGCCCTACCCGCCAAGGATATGGCCCACCTGTTTTTGTGGCCTTTTTCCGCTGGATGATATTTGGCGCCCCGGCCTTCGGGTGGTTATTTTTGTACACGGCTGTGCCAGCGGCCTATTTTTGGCACACGGAGGCCGCTCGCAAATTCTGACCCCATTCCGAGTCCGGCGGACGAACTTGGCCAGCCACACCTCCCAAGGCTATAGACCACCCATTTTTGTGGCCTTTTTCCGCTGGACGACCTTGGCGTCCCGGCCTTCGGACGGTTACTTTTTGGGCACGGCTGTGCCTAGCCTATTTTCGGCACACGGAGGCCGTTCGCAAAGTCTTGTCCCATTCCTTATCCGGCGGGCGAACTTGGCCAGCCCACCCCCCAAGGCTATAGCCCACCCGTTTTTTTGGCCTTTTTCCGCTGGACGAACTCGGCGCCCCGGCCTTTGGGCGGTTATTTTTGTGCACGGCTGTGCTGGCGGCCTATTTTTGGCACACGGAGGCCGCTCGCAATGTCTCGTCCCATTCCGAGTCCGGCGGACGAACTTGGCCCGCCCCACCCCCCAAGGCTATAGCCCACCCGATTTTTTGGCCTTTTTCCACTGGACGAACTTGGCGACCCGGCCTTCGGGTGGTTATTTTTGGGCGCGGCTGTGGGTGCGGCCTATTTTTGGCACACGGAGGCCGTTCGTAAAGTCTCGTCCCATTCCGAGTCCGGCGGACGAACTTGGCCAGCCCCACCCCCCAAGGCTATAGCCCACACGTTTTTGTGGCCTTTTTCCTCTGGATGACTTGGCGCCCCGGCCTTCGGGCGGTTATTTTTGGGTGCGGCTGTGTCTGCGGTCTATTTTTGGCACACGGGGGCTACTCGCAACGTCTCGTCCCATTCCGAGTCCGGCGGAGGAACTTGGCCAGCCCCACCCACCAAGGCTATAGCCCACCCTTTTTTGTGGCCTTTTTCCGCTGGACGAGCATGGCGGCCCAGCCTTCGGGCGGTCATTTTCGGCGCGCCATGCCCGCGCCTATTTTTGGCACACGGAGGCTGCTCGGAAAGTCTCGCCGTATTCCGAGTCCGGCGGACGAACTTGGCCAGCCCCATCCCCCAAGGCTATAGACCACCCGTTTTTGTGGCCTTTTTCCGCTGGACGAACTTGGCGCCCCGGCCTTCGGGAGGTTATTTTTGGCGCGGCAGTGCCCGCGGCCTATTTTTGGCACACGGAGGCCGCTCGCAAAGTCTCCCCCTATTCCGAGTCTGGCGGACGAACTTGGCCAGCCCCACCCCCAAGGCTATAGCCCACCCGTTTTTTTGGCCTTTTTCCGCTGGACGAACTCAGCGCCCCGGCCTTTGGGCGGTTATTTTTGGGCACGGCTGTGCTGGCAGCCTATTTTTGGCACACGGAGGCCGCTCGCAAAGTCTCATCCCATTCCGAGTCCGGCAGACGATTTAACTTGGCGCGCCCCCATCAAGGCTATAGCCCACCCGGTTTTTGGGCATTTTTCCGCTGGGGTTTTTGGCACCACGACCTTCGGGCGATTATTTTTAGCGCGCTTTGCCCGCGGCTTATTTTTGGCAACCCGAGGCCCCTCGCAACGTCTCGTCCCAATCCGAGTCCGGCGGACGAACTTCTCCCGCGCCCCCCACCAAGGCTATAGCCCACCCGTTCTTTGGCCATTTTTCCGCTTGGGGGTTTTGGCACCACGACCTTCGGGTGCGGCTTTGCCCGCGGCATATTTTTGGCACCCCGACGTCCCTCGCAAAGTCTCGCCCCATTCCGAGTCCGGCGGACGAACTTCGCCCGCGCCCCCCATCAAGGCTATAGCCCACCCATTTTTTGGCCATTTTTCCGCTGGGGGGTTTTGGCACCACGACCTTCGGGCGCTTATTTTTGGGCGCGGCTTTGCCCACCGCTTATTTTTGGCACCCCGAGGCCCCTCGCAAAGTCTCCCCCCATTCCGAGTCCGGCGGACGAACTTCGTCCGCGCCCCCCACCAAGGCTATAGCCCACCCGTTTTTTGGCCATTTTTCCGCTGGGGGGTTTTGGCACCACGACCTTCGGGCGCTTATTTTTGGGCGCGGCTTTGGTCGCGGCATATTTTTGGCACCCCGACATCCCTCGCAAAGTCTCGCCCCATTCCGAGTCCGGCGGACGAACTTCGCCCGCGCCCCCCACCTAGGCTATAGCCCACCCGTTTTTTGGCCATTTTTCCGCTGGCGGGTTTTGGCACCGCGACCTTCAGGCGCTTATTTTTGGCACCCCGAGGCCCCTCGCAAAGTCTCGCCCCATTCCGAGTCCGGCGGACGAACTTCGCCCGCGCCCCCCACCAAGGCTATAGCCCACCCGTTTTTTAGCCATTTTTCCGCTGGGGAGTTTTGGCACCACCATCTTCGGGGGATTCTTTTTGGGCGCAGCTTTGCCCGCGGTTTATGTTTGGCACCCCGAGGCCCCTCGGAAAGTCTCGCCCCATTCCGAGTCCGGCGGACGAACTTCGCCCGCGCCCCCCACCAAGGCTATAGCCCACCCGTTTTTTAGCCATTTTTCCACTGGGGGGTTTTGGCACGACGACCTTCGGGGGCTTATTTTTGGGCGCGGATTTGCCCACGGATTATTTTTGGCACCCCGAGGCCCCTCGCAAAGTCTCGCCCCATTCCTAGTCCGGCGGACGAACTTCGCCCACGCCCCCCATCAAGGCTATAGCCCACCCGTTTTTTGGGCATTTTTCCGCTGGGGGGTTTTGGCACCACGACCTTCGGGCGCTTATTTTTTGGCGCGGCTTTGTCCGCGGCTTATTTTTGGCAACCTGAGGACCCTCGCAATGTCTCGCCCCATTCCGAGTCCGGCGGACGAACTTCTCCCGCGCCCCCAACTAAGGCTATAGCCCACCCATTCTTTGGCCATTTTTCCGCTGGGGGGTTTTGGCACCACGACCTTCGGGCACTTATTTTTTGGCACGGCTTTGCCCGCGGCTTATTTTTGGCACCCAGAGGCCCCTCACAAAGTCTCGCCCCATTCGGAGTCCGGCAGACGAACTTCGCCCGCGCCCCCCACCAAGGCTATAGCCCACCGTTTTTTGGCCATTTTTCCGCTAGCGGGTTTTGGCACCACGACCTTCGGGTGCTTATTTTTAGGCGCGGCTTTCGTCGTGGCATATTTTTGGTACCCCACCATCCCTCGCAACGTCTCGCCCCATTCCGAGTCCGGCGGACGAACTTCGCCCGCGCCCCCCATCAAGGCTATAGCCCACCCGTTTTTTGGCCATTTTTCCGCGGGGGGGTTTTGGCACCACGACCTTCGGGCACTTATTTTTTGGCACGGCTTTGCCCGCGGCTTATTTTTGGCACCCAGAGGCCCCTCGCAAAGTCTCGCCCCATTCCGAGTCCGGCAGACGAACTTCGCCCGCGCCCCCCACCAAGGCTATAGCCCACCCGTTTTTTGGCCATTTTTCCGCTGGCGGGTTTTGGCACCACGACCTTCGGGCGCTTATTTTTGGGCTCGGCTTTCGTCGTGGCATATTTTTGGCACCCCAACATCCCTCGCAAAGTCTCGCCCCATTCCGAGTCCGGCGGACGAACTTCGCCCGCGCCCCCCATCAAGGCTATAGCCCACCCGTTTTTTGGCCATTTTTCCGCGGGGGAGTTTTGGTACCACGACCTTCGGGGGCTTATTTTTGGGCGCGGCTTTGCCCGCGGATTATTTTTGGCACCCCGAGGCCCCTCGCAAAGTCTCGTCCCATTCCAAGTCCGGCGGACGAACTTCGCCCGCGCCCCCCACCAAGGCTGTAGCCCACCCATTTTTTGGCCATTTTTCCGCTGGGGGGTTTTGGCACCACGACCTTCGGGCACTTATTTTTGGACGCGGCTTTGCCCGTGGCTTATTTTTGGTACCCCGAGGCCCCTCACAAAGTCTCAACCCATTCCGAGTCCGGCGGAAGAACTTCGCCCGCGCCCCCCATCAAGGCTATAGACCACCCGTTTTTTGGGCATTTTTCCGCTGGGGGGTTTTGGCACCACGACCTTCGGGCGCTTATTTTTTGGCGCGGCTTTGCCCGCGGCTTATTTTTGGCAACCCGAGGCCCCTCGCAACGTCTCGCCCCATTCCGAGTCCGGGGGACTAATTTCTCCCGCGCCCCCCACCAAGGCTATAGCCCACCCGTTCTTTGGCCATTTTTCCGCTGGGGGGTTTTGGCACCACGACCTTCGGGGGCTTATTTTTGGGCTCGGCTTTCGTCGTGGCATATTTTTGGCACCCCAACATCCCTCGCAAAGTCTCACCCCATTCCGAGTCCGGCGGACAAACTTCGCCCGCGCCCCCCGTCAAGGCTATAGCCCACCCGTTTTTTGGCCATTTTTCCGCTGGGGGGTTTTGGCACCACGACCTTCGGGCGCTTATTTTTTGGCACGGCTTTGCCCGTGGCTTATTTTTGGCACCCCGAGGCCCCTCGCAAAGTCTCGCCCCATTCTGAGTCCGGCAGACGAACTTCGCCCGCGCCCCCCACCAAGGCTATAGCCCACCCGTTTTTTGGCCATTTTTCCGCTGGCGGGTTTTGGTACCACGATTTTCGGGCGCTTATTTTTGGCACCCCGAGGCCCCTCGCAAAGTCTCGCCCCATTCCGAGTCCGGCGGACGAACTTCGCCCGGGCCCCCCACCAAGGGTATAGCCCACCCGTTTTTTAGCCATTTTTCCGCTGGGGAGTTTTGGCACCACGACCTTCGGGGGCTTATTTTTGGGCGCGGCTTTGCCCGCGGCTTATGTTTGGCACCCCGAGGCCCCTCACAAAGTCTCGCCCAATTCCGAGTCCGGCGGACGAACTTCGCCCGCGCCCCCCACCAAGGCTATAGCCCACCCGTTTTTTAGCCATTTTTCCGCTGGGGGGTTTTGGCACGACGACCTTCGGGGGCTTATTTTTGGGCGCGGCTTTGCCCGTGGATTATTTTTGGCACCCCGAGGCCCCTCATAAAGTCTCGCCCCATTCCGAGTCCGGCAGACGAACTTCGCCCGCGCCCCCCACCAAGGCTATAGCCCACCCGTTTTTTGGCCATTTTTCCGCTGGCGGGTTTTGGCACCACGACCTTCGGGCGCTTAGTTTTGGGCTCGGCTTTCGTCGTGGCATATTTTTGGCACCCCAACATCCCTCGCAAAGTCTCGCCCCATTCCGAGTCCGGCGGACGAACTTCGCCCGCGCCCCCCATCAAGGCTATAGCCCACCCGTTTTTTGGCCATTTTTCCGCGGGGGAGTTTTGGCACCACGACCTTCGGGGGCTTATTTTTGGGCGTGGCTTTGCCCGCGGATTATTTTTGGCACCCCGAGGCCCCTCGCAAAGTCTCGTCCCATTCCAAGTCCGGCGGACGAACTTCGCCCGCGCCCCCCACCAAGGCTGTAGCCCACCCATTTTTTGGCCATTTTTCCGCTGGGGGGTTTTGGCACCACGACCTTCGGGCACTTATTTTTGGACGCGGCTTTGCCCGTGGCTTATTTTTGGTACCCCGAGGCCCCTCACAAAGTCTCAACCCATTCCAAGTCCGGCGGAAGAACTTCGCCCGCGCCCCCCATCAAGGCTATAGACCACCCGTTTTTTGGGCATTTTTCCGCTGGGGGGTTTTGGCACCACGACCTTCGGGTGCTTATTTTTTGGCGCGGCTTTGCCCGCGGCTTATTTTTGGCAACCCGAGGCCCCTCGCAACGTCTCGCCCCATTCCGAGTCCGGGGGACTAATTTCTCCCGCGCCCCCCACCAAGGCTATAGCCCACCCGTTCTTTGGCCATTTTTCCGCTGGGGGGTTTTGGCACCACGACCTTCGGGCGCTTATTTTTGGGCTCGGCTTTCGTCGTGGCATATTTTTGGCACCCCAACATCCCTCGCAAAGTCTCACCCCATTCCGAGTCCGGCGGACGAACTTCGCCCGCGCCCCCCACCAAGGCTATAGCCCACCCGTTTTTTAGCCATTTTTCCGCTGGGGGGTTTTGGCACGACGACCTTCAGGGGCTTATTTTTGGGCGCGGCTTTGCCCGTGGATTATTTTTGGCACCCCGAGGCCCCTCGTAAAGTCTCGCCCCATTCCGAGTCCGGCGGACGAACTTCGCCCGCGCCCCCGATAAAGGCTGTAGCCCACCCGTTTTTTGGCCATTTTTCCGCTGGGGGGTTTTGGCACCACGACCTTCGGACATTTATTTTTGGACGCGGCTTTGCCCGCGGCTTATTTTTGGCACCCCGAGGCCCCTCGCAAAGTCTCAACCCATTCCGAGTCCGGCGGAAGAACTTCGCCCGCGCCCCCCATCAAGGCTATAGCCCACCCGTTTTTTGGGCATTTTTCCGCTGGGGGGTTTTGGCACCGCGACCTTCGCGCGCTTATTTTTGGCACCCCGAGGCCCCTCGCAAAGTCTCGCCCCATTCCGAGTCCGGCGGACGAACTTCGCCCGCGCCCCCCACCAAGGCTATAGCCCCCCCGTTTTTTGGCCATTTTTCCGCTGGGGGGTTTTGGTACCTCGACCTTCGGGCACTTATTTTTGGGCGCGGCTTTGCCCGCGGCTTATTTTTGGCACCCCGAGTCCCCTCGCAAAGTCTCGCCCCATTCCGAGTCCGGCGTACAAACTTCGCCCGCGCCCCCCACCAAGGCTATAGCCAACCTATTTTTTGGCCATTTTTCCGCTGGGGGTTTTTGGCACCACGCCCACAACCAAGGCTATAGCCCACCCGTTCTTTGGCCATTTTTCCACTGGGGGGTTTTGGCACCACGACCTTCGGGTACGGCTTTGCCCGCGGCATATTTTTGGCACCCCGATGCCCCTCGCAAAGTCTCGCCCCATTCCGAGTCCGGCGGACGAACTTCGCCCGCGCCCCCCACCAAGGCTATACCCCACCCGTTTTTTGGCCATTTTTCCGCTGGCGGGTTTTGGCACCACGACCTTCGCGCGCTTATTTTTGGCACCCCGAGGCCCCTCGCAAAGTCTCGCCCCATTCCGAGTCCGGCGGACGAACTTCGCCCGCGCCCCCCACCAAGGCTATAGCCCCCCCGTTTTTTGGCCATTTTTCCGCTAGGGGGTTTTGGTACCTCGACCTTCGGGCACTTATTTTTGGGCGCGGCTTTGCCTGCGGCTTATTTTTGGCACCCCGAGTCCCCTCGCAAAGTCTCGCCCCATTCCGAGTCCGGCGGACAAACTTCGCCCGCGCCCCCCACCAAGGCTATAGCCAACCTATTTTTTGGCCATTTTTCCGCTGGGGGGTTTTGGCACCACGACCTTCGGGCACTTATTTTTGGGCGCGGCTTTGCCCGCGGCTTATTTTTGGCACCCCGAGGTCCCTCGCAAAGTCTCGCCCCATTCCGAGTCCGGCGGACGAACTTCGCCCGCGCCCCCCACCAAGGCAATAGCCCACCCGTTTTTTGGCCATTTTTCCGCTGGTGGGTTTTGGCACCACGACCTTCGGGGGCTTATTTTTTGGCGCAGGTTTGCCCGCGGTTATTTTTGGCACCCCAAGGCCCCTCGAAAAGTCTCGCCCCATTCCGAGTCCGGCAAACGAACTTCGACCGCGCCCCCCACCAAGGCTATAGCCCACCCGTTTTTTGGCCATTTTTCCGCTGGGGGGTTTTGGCACCACGACCTTCGGGGGCTTATTTTTGGGCGTGGCTTTGTCCGCGATTTATTTTTGGCACCCCGAGGCCCCTCACAAAGTCTCGCCCCATTCCGAGTCCGGCGGACGAACTTCGCCCGCGTCCCCCACCAAGGCTATAGCCCACCCGTTTTTTGGCCATTTTTCCGCTGAGGGGTTTTGGCACCACGACCTTCGGCCGATTATTTTTGGCACCCCGAGGCCCCTCGCAAAGTCTCGCCCCATTCCGCGTCCGGCGGACGAACTTCGCCCGCGCCCCCCACCAAGGCTATAGCCCACCCGTTTTTTAGCCATTTTTTCGCTAGGGGGTTTTGGCATCACGACCTTCGGGGGGTTATTTTTGGACGCGCCTGTGCCCGCGGCCTATTTTTAGCACGCGGAGGCCACTCGCAAAGTCTCGCCCCATTCCGAGTCCGGCGGAGGAAGTTGGCAAGCCCCTCCCCCCTAGGCTATAGCCCACCCGTTTTTTGGCCATTTTTCCGCTGGGGGTTTGGGTGCGCCGACCTTCGGGCGGTTATTTTTGAGCGCGGCTGTGCCCGCGGTGTATTTTTGTCACGCGCAGGCCGTTCGCAAAGTCTCGCCCCATTCCGAGTCCGGCGGACGAAGTTGGCCAGCCCCTCCCCCCAAGGTTATAGCGCACCCGTTTTTTGGCCATTTTTCCGCTGGGGGGTTTGGGCGCGCCGACCATCGGGGGGTATTTTTGGGCGCGGCTCTGCCCGCGGCCTGTTTTTGGAACATGGAGGCCGTTCGTACAGTCTCGCCCCATTCCGAATCCGGCGGACTAAGTTGGCCAGCCCCACCCCCCAAGGCTATAGCCCACCCGTTTTTTGGCCATTTTTCCGCTGGGGTTTTGGGCGCGCCGACCTTCGGGGGGTTATTTTTGGGCGCGGCTGTGCCCGTGCACTATTTTTGCCACGCGGAGGCCGCTCGCAAAGTCTCGCCCCATTCCGAGTCCGGCGGACGAAGTTGGCCAGCCCCTCCCCCCATGGCTATAGCGCACCCGTTTTTTGGCCATTTTTCCACTGGGGGGTTTGGGTGCGCCGACCTTCGGGGGATTATTTTCGGGCGCGGCTGTGCCCGTTGCCTATTTTTGGCACGCGGAGGCCGCTCGCAAAGTCTCGCCCCATTCCGAGTCCGGCGGACGAAGTTGGCCAGCCCCTCCCCCAAACGCTATAGCGCACCCGTTTTTTGGCCATTTTTCCGCTGGGGGGTTTGGGCGCGCCGACCTTCGAGGGGTTATTTTTGGGCGCGGCTGTGCCCACTGCCTATTTTTGGCATGCGGAGGCCGCTCGCAAAGTCTCGCCCCATTCCGAGTCCGGCGGACGAAGTTGGCCAGCCCCTCCCCCCAAGGCCATAGCCGACCCGTTTTTTGGCCATTTTTCCGCTGGGGGGCTTGGGCACGCCGAGCTTCGGGGGGTTATTTCTGGGCGCGGCTGTGCTCACGGCCTATTTTTGGCACGAGGAGGCGGCTCTTAAAGTCTCGCCCCATTCCGAGTCCGGCGGACGAAGTTGGCCAGCCCCTCCCCCCAAGGATATAGCCCACCCGTTTTTTGGCCAATTTTCCGCTGGGGGTTTGGGCGCGCCGACCTTCGGGGGGTTATTTTTGGGTGCGGCTGTGCCCGCGGCCTATTTTTGGCACGCAGAGGCCACTCGCAAAGTCTCGCCCCATTCCGAGTCCGGCGGACGAAGTTGGCCAGCCCCTCCCCCCAAGGCTATAGCGCACCCGTTTTTTGGCCATTTTTCCGCTGGGGGGTTTGGGCGCGCCGACCTTCGGGGGCTTATTTTTTGGCGCGGCTGTGCCCGCGGCCTATTTTTGGCAGGCGGAGGCCGCTCACAAAGTCTCGTCCCATTCCGAGTCCGGCGGACGAAGTTGGCCAGCCCCTCCCCCCAAGGCTAGAGCGCACCCGTTTTTTGACCATTTTTCCGGGTGGGGGTTTGGGCGCGCCGACCTTCGGGGAGTTATTTTTGGGCGCGGCTGTGCACGCGGCCTATTTTTGGCACGCGGAGGCCGCTCGCAAAGTCTCGCCCCATTCCGAGTCCAGCGGACGAAGTTGGCCAGCCCCTCCCCCCAAGGCTATAGCCCACCCGTTTTTTGGCCATTTTTCCGCTGGGGGGTTTGGGCGCGCCGACCTTCGGGGGGTTATTTTTGGGCGCGGCTGTGCCCGCGGCCTATTTTTGGCACGTGGATGCCGGTCGCAAAGTCTCTCCCCATTCCGAGTCCGACGGACGAAGTGGGCCAGCCCCTCCCCGGTGCCTATAGCCCACCCGTTTTTTGGCCATTTTTCCGCTGGGGCGTTTGGGCGCGCCAACCTTCGGGGGGTTATTTTTGGGTGCGGCTGTTACCGCGGCTTAGTTTTAGCACGCGGAGGCCGCTCGCAAAGTCTCGCCCCATTCCGAGTCCGGCGGACGAAGTTGACCAGCCTCTCCCCCCAAGGCGATAGCCCACCCGTTTTTTGGCCATTTTTCCGCAGTGGGGTTTGGGCGCGCCGACCTTCGGGGCGTTATTTTTGGGTGCGGCTGTGCCCGCGGCCTATTTTTGGCACGCGGAGGCCGCTCGCAAAGTCTCGTCCCATTCCGAGTCCGGCGGACGAAGTGGGCCAGCCCCTCCGCCCTAGGCTATAGCGCACCCTTTTTTGGCCATTTTTCCGCTGGGGGGTTTGGGCGCGCCGACCTTCGGGGGGTTATTTTTGGACACAGCTGTCCCTAGGACCTATTTTTTGCATGCGGAGTCTGCTCGCAAAGTCTCGCCCCATTCCGAGTCCGGCGGACGAAGTTCGGCAGCCCCTCCCCCCAAGGCTATAGCCCACCCGGTTTTTGGCCATTTTTCCGCTGGGGGTTTGGGCGCCCCGACCTTCGGGGGGTTATTTTTGGGCGCGGCTGTGCCCGCGGCCTATTTTTGGCACGCGGAGGCCGTTCGCAAAGTCTCGCCCCATTCCGAGTCCGGCGGACGAAGTGGGCCAGCCCCTCCCCCCAAGGCTATAGCCCACCCGTTTTTTGGCCATTTTTCCGCTGGGGGGTTTGGGCGCGCCGACCTTCGGGCTGTTATTTTTGGGCGCGGCTGTGCCCGCGGCCTATTTTTGGCACGCGGAGGCCGCTCGCAAAGTCTCGCCCCATTCCGAGTCGGCGGACGAAGTCGGCCAGCCCCTCCCCCCAGGCCTATAGCCCACCCGTTTTTTGGCCATTTTTCCGCTGGGGGGTTTGGGCGCGCCGACCTTCGGGTGGTTATTTTTGGGCGCGGCTGTGCCAGCGGCCTATTTTTGGCACGCGGAGGCCGCTCGCAACGTCTCGCCCCATTCCTAGTCCGGCGGACGAAGTGGGCCAGCCCCTCCCCCCAAGGCTATAGCCCACCCGTTTTTTGGCCATTTTTCCGCTGAGGGGTTTGGGCACGCCGACCTTCGGGGGGTTATTTTTGGGCGCAGCTGTACCCGCGGCCTATTTTTTGCATGCAGAGGCCGCTTACAAAGTCTCTCCCCATTCCGAGTGCGGCGGACGAAGTCGGCCAGCCCCTCCCCCCAAGGCTATAGCCCACCCGTTTTTTGGCCATTTTTCCTCTGGGGGGTTTGGGCGCGGCGACCTTCGGGGGGTTATTTTTGGGCGCGGCTGTGCCCGCGGCCTATTTTTGGCACGCGGAGGCCGCTCGCAATGTCTCGCCCCATTCCGAGTCCGGCGGACGAAGTAGGCCAGCCCCTCCACCCAAGGCTAAAGCGCACCCGTTTTTTGGCCATTTTTCCGGTTTTGGGTTTCGGCGCGCCGACTTCGGGGGGTTATTTTTGGGCGCGGCTGTGCCCGCGGCCTATTTTTGCCACGCGGAGGCCGCTCGCAAAGTCTCGCCCCATTCCGAGTCCGGCGGACGAAGTTGGCCTGCCCCTCCACCCAAGGCTATAGCGCACCCGTATTTTGGCCATTTTTCCGCTAGGGGGTTTGGGCGCGCCGACCTTCGGGGGGTTATTTTTGGGCGCGGCTGTACCCGCGGCCTATTTTTGGCACACAGAGGCAACTCGCAAAGTCTCGCGCCATTCCGAGTCCGGCAGACGAAGTTGGGCAGCCCACCCCCCAAGGCTATAGCACACCAGTTTTTGTGGCCTTTCTCTGCTGGACGAACTTGGCGCCCCGGCCTTCGGGCGGTTATTTTTGGGCGCGGCTGTACCCGCGGCCTATTTTAGACACACGGAGGAACCTCGCAAAGTTTCGCGCCATTCCGAGTCCGGCGGACGAAGTTGGCCAGCCCCACCCCCCAAGACTTTGTGGCCTTTTTCAGCACGACGAACTTGGCGCCCCGGCCTTCGGGCAGTTTTTTTCGGGCGCGGCTGTGCCCGCGGCCTATTTTTAGCACACAGAGGCGTCTCGCAAAGTCTCGCGCCATTCCAAGTCCGGCGGACGAAGTTGGCCAGCCGCACCCCCCAAGGCTATAGCCCACCCGTTTTTGTGGCCTTTTTCCGCTGGACAAACTTGGCGCCCCGGCCTTCGGGCGGTTATTTTTGTTACGCGGCTGTGCCCACGGCCTAGTTTTGGCACACAGAGGCAACTCGTAATGTCTCGCGCCATTCCGAGTCCGGCAGACGAAGTTGGCCAGCCCCACCCCCCAAGGCTATAGCCCACCCGTTTTTGTGGCCTTTTTCCGCTGGACGAACTTGGCGCCCCGGCCTTCGGGCGGTTATTTTTGGGTACGGCTGTGCCCGCGGCATAGTTTTGGCGCACGGAGGCCCCTCGCAAAGTCTCGCGCCATTTCGAGTCCGGCGGACGAAGTGGGCCAGCCCCACCCCCCAAGGCTATAGCCCACCCGTTTTTGTGGCCTTTTTCCGCTGGACGAACTTGGCGCCCCGGCCTTTGGGTGGTTACTTTTGGGCGCGGCTGTACCCGCGGCCCATTTTTGGCACACGGAGGCCCCTCGCAATGTCTCGCGCGATTCCGGGTCCGGCGACGAAGTTGGCCAGCCCCACCCCCCAAGGCTATAGCCCACCCGTTTTTGTGGCCTTCTTCCGCTGGACAAACTTGGCGCCCCGGCCTTTGGGCGGTTATTTTTGGGCGCGGCTGTGCCCGCGGCCTATTTTTGGCACACGGAGGCCCCTCGCAAAGTCTCGCGCCATTCCGAGTCCGGCGGACGAAGTAGGCCAGCCCCACCCCCCAAGGCTATGGCCCACCCGTTTTTGTGGCCTTTTTCCGCTGGACGAACTTGGCGCCCCGGCCTTCGGGCAGTTATTTTTGGGTGCGGCTGTGCCCGTGGCCTATTTTTAGCACACGGAGAGCCTCGCAAATTCTCGCGCCATTCCGAGTCCGGCTGACGAAGTGGGCCAGCCCCACCCCCCAAGGCTATAGCCCACCCGTTTTTGTGGCCTTTTTCCGCAAGACGTACTTGGCGCCCGGCCTTCGGGCGGTTATTTTTGGGTGTGGCTGTGCCCGCGGCCTATTTTTGGCACACGGAGGTGCCTCGCAAAGTCTCGCGCCATTCCGAGTCCGGCGGACGAATTTGGCCAGCCCCACCCCCCAAGGCTATAGCGCACCAGTTTTTGTGGCTTTTTTCTGCTGGACGAACTTGACGCCCCGGCCTTCGGGCAGTTATTTTTGGGCGCGGCTGTGCCCGCGGCCTATTTTTAGCACACGGAGAGCCTCGCAAATTCTCGCGCCATTCCGAGTCCGGCGGACGAAGTTGGCCAGCCCCACCCCCCAAGGCTATAGCCCACCCCCCAAGGCTATAGCCCACCCGTTTTTGTGGCCTTTTTCCGCAAGACGAACTTGGCGCCCCGGCCTTCGGGCGGTTATTTTTGGGTGCGGCTGTGCCCGCGGACTATTTTAGGCACACGGAGGAACCTCGCAAAGTTTCGCGCCATTCCGAGTCCGGCGGACGAAGTTGGCCAGCCCCACCCCCCAAGGCTATAGCCCACCCGTTTTTGTGGCCTTTTTCAGCACGACGAACTTGGCGCCCCGGCCTTCGGGCAGTTATTTTGGCGCGCGGCTGTGCCAAGCGGCCTATTTTTAGCACACGGAGGCGCCTCGCAAATTCTCGCGCCATTCCGAGTCCGCGGACGGTTGGCCAGCCCCACCCCCGAAGGCTATAGCCCACCCGTTTTTGTGGCCTTTTTCCGCTGGACGAACTTGGCGCCCCGGCCTTCGGGTGGTTATTTTTGAGCGGCTGTGCCAAGGCCTATTTTTGGCACACGGAGGTACCTCGCAGAGTCTCGCGCCATTCCGAGTCCGGTGGACGAATTTGGCCAGCCCCATCCCCCAAGCCATAGCTCACCCGTTTTTGTGGCCTTTTTCTGCTGGACAAACTTGGCGCCCCGGCCTTCGGGTGGTTATTTTTGTTGCGCGGCTGTGTCCGCGGCCTATTTTTGGCACTCAGAGGCAACTCGCAAAATCTCGCGCCATTCCGAGTCCGGCAGACAAAGTTGGCCAGCTCCACCCCCCAAGGCTATAGCCCACCCGTTTTTGTGGCCTTTTTCCACTGGACGAACTTGGCGCCCCAGCCTTCGGGTGGTTATTTTTGGGTACGGCTGTGCCCGCGGCCTATTTTTGGCACACGGAGGCACCTCGCAAAGTCTCGCGCCATTCCGATTCCGGCGGACGAAGTTGGCCAGCCCCACCCCCCAAGGCTATAGCCCACCCGCTTTTGTGGCATTTTTCCGCTGGACGAACTTGGCGCCCCGGCCTTCGGGTGGTTATTTTTGGGCGCGGCTGTCCCCGCGGCTTATTTTTGGCACACGGAGGCCCCTCGAGAAGTCTTGCACCATTCTGAGTTCGTCCCCGGCCTTCGGGCGCGGCTTTGCCCGCGGCTTATTTTTTGCACCCCGAGGCCCCTCACAAAGTCTCACCATATTCCGAGTCCGGCGGACGAACTTCACCGGCGCTCCCAACCAAGGCTATAGCCCACCCGTTTTTTGGGCATTTTTCCGCTGGGGGGTTTTAGCACCACGACCTTCGGGCGCTTATTTTTGGGTGCGGCTTTGCCCGTGGCTTATTTTTGGCACCCCGAGGCCCCTCGCAAAGTCTCGCCCCATTCCAAGTCCGGCGGACGAACTTCGCCCGCGCCACCCATCAAGGCTATAGCCCACCCGTTTTTTGGCCATTTTTCCGCTGGGGGGTTTTGGCACCACGACCTTCGGGGGCTTATTTTTGGGCGCGGCTTTGCCCACGGCTTATCTTTGGCACCCCAAGGCCCCTCGCAAAGTCTCACCCCATTCCGAGTCCGGCGGACGAACTTCGCCCGCGTCCCCCACCAAGGCTATTGCCACCCGTTTTTTGGCCATTTTTCCGCTGGGGGGTTTTGGCACCACGCCCTTCGGACGTGGCTTTGCCCGCGGCTTATTTTTGGCACCCCGAGGCCCCTCACAAAGTCTCGCCATATTCCGAGTCCGCCGGACGAACTTCACCCGCGCTCCCCACCAAGGCTATAGCCCACCCGTTTTTTGGCCATTTTTCCGCTGGGGGGTTTTGGCACCACGACCTTCGGGCGCTTATTTTTGGGCGCGGCTTTGCCCGTGGCTTATGTTTGGCACCCCGAGGCCCCTCACAATGTCTCACCATATTCCGAGTCCGGTGGACGAACTTCGCCCGCGCCCCCCACCAAGGCTATAGCCCACCCATTTTTTGGCCATTTTTCCGCTGGAGGGTTTTGGTACCACGACCTTCGGCTGCTTATTTTTGGGCGTGGCTTTGCCCGTAGCTTATCTTTGGCATCCCGAGGCCCCTCGCAAAGTCTCGCCCCATTCCGAGTCCGGCGGACGAACTTCACCCGCGCCCCCCACCAAGGCTATTGCCACCCGTTTTTTGGCCATTTTTCCGCAGGGGGGTTTTGGCACCACGACCTTCGGGCGCGGCTTTGCCCGCGGCTTATTTTTTGCACCCCGAGGCCCCTCACAAAGTCTCACCATATTCTGAGTCCGGCGGACGAACTTCACCGGCGCTCCCAACCAAGGCTATAGCCCACCCGTTTTTTGGGCATTTTTCCGCTGGGGGGATTTAGCACCACGACCTTCGGGCGCTTATTTTTGGGTGCGGCTTTGCCCGTGGCTTATTTTTGGCACCCCGAGGCCCCTCGCAAATTCTCGCCCCATTCCAAGTCCGGCGGACGAACTTCGTCCGCGCCACCCATCAAGGCTATAGCCCACCCGTTTTTTGGCCATTTTTCCGCTGGGGGGTTTTGGCACCACGACCTTCGGGGGCTTATTTTTGGGCACGGCTTTGCCCACGGCTTATCTTTGGCACCCCAAGGCCCCTCGCAAAGTCTCACCCCATTCCGAGTCCGGCGGACGAACTTCGCCCGCGTCCCCCACCAAGGCTATTGCCACCCGTTTTTTGGCCATTTTTCCGCTGGGGGGTTTTGGCACCACGCCCTTCGGACGTGGCTTTGCCCGCGGCTTATTTTTGGCACCCCGAGGCCCCTCACAAAGTCTCGCCATATTCCGAGTCCGGCGGACGAACTTCACCCGCGCTCCCCACCAAGGCTATAGCCCACCCGTTTTTTGGCCATTTTTCCGCTGGGGGGTTTTGGCACCACGACCTTCGGGCGCTTATTTTTGGGCGCGGCTTTGCCCGTGGCTTATGTTTGGCACCCCGAGGCCCCTCACAAAGTCTCACCATATTCCGAGTCCGGTGGACGAACTTCGCCCGCGCCCCCCACCAAGGCTATAGCCCACCCATTTTTTGGCCATTTTTCCGCTGGAGGGTTTTGGCACCACGACCTTCGGGTGCTTATTTTTGGGTGTGGCTTTGCCTGCGGCTTATCTTTGGCATCCCGAGGCCCCTTGTAAAGGCTTGCCCCATTCCGAGTCCGGCGGACGAACTTCACCCGCGCCCCCCACCAAGGCTATCGCCACCCGTTTCTTGGCCATTTTTCCGCTGGGGGGTTTTGGCACCACGACCTTCGGGCGCGGCTTTGCCCGCGGCTTATTTTTTGCACCCCGAGGCCCCTCGCAAAGTCTCGCCATATTCCAAGTCCGGCGGACGAACTTTGCCCGCGCCCCCCACCAAGGCTATTGGCCACCCGTTTTTTGGACATTTTCCCGCTGGGGGGTTTTGGCACCACGACCTTCGGGCGCTTATTTTTGGGCGCGGCTTTGCCCATGGCTTATGTTTGGCACCCCGAGGCCCCTCACAAAGTCTCACCATATTCCGAGTCCGGTGGACGAACTTCGCCCGCGCCCCCCACCAAGGCTATAGCCCACCCATTTTTTGGCCATTTTTCCGCTGGAGGGTTTTGGCACCACGACCTTCGGGTGCTTATTTTTGGGTGTGGCTTTGCCTGCGGCTTATCTTTGGCATCCCGAGGCCCCTTGTAAAGGCTTGCCCCATTCCGAGTCCGGCGGACGAACTTCACCCGCGCCCCCCACCAAGGCTATCGCCACCCGTTTCTTGGCCATTTTTCCGCTGGGGGGTTTTGGCACCACGACCTTCGGGCGCGGCTTTGCCCGCGGCTTATTTTTTGCACCCCGAGGCCCCTCGCAAAGTCTCGCCATATTCCAAGTCCGGCGGACGAACTTTGCCCGCGCCCCCCACCAAGGCTATTGGCCACCCGTTTTTTGGACATTTTCCCGCTGGGGGGTTTTGGCACCACGACCTTCGGGCGCTTATTTTTGGGCGCGGCTTTGCCCATGGCTTATTTTTGGCACCCCGAGGCCCCTCGCAAAGTCTCGCCATATTCCGAGTCCGGCGGACGAACTTCGCCCGCGCCCACCACCAAGGCTATAGCCCACCCATTTTTTGGCCATTTCTCCACTGGGGGGTTTTGGCACCACGAACTTCGGGCGCTTATTTTTGGGCGCGGCTTTGCCCGCGGCTTATTTTTGGCACCCGGAGGCCCCTCGCAAAGCCTCGCCATATTCCGAGTCCGGCGTACGAACTTCGCCCGCGCCCCCCACCAAGGCTATAGCCCACCCATTTTTTGGCCATTTTTCCGCTGGGGGGTTTTGGTACCACGACCTTCGGGAGCATATTTTTGGGCGCCGCTTTGCCCGCGGCCTATTTTTGGCACCCCGAGGCCCCTCACAAAGTCTCGCCCCATTCCGAGTGCGGCGGACGAACTTCGCCCGCGCCCCCCACCAAGGCTATTGCCCACCCGTTTTTTGGCTATTTTTCCGCTGGGGGGTTTTGGCACCACGAACTTCGGGTGCTTATTTTTGGGCGCGGCTTTGTCCGCGGCTTATTTTTGGCACCCCGAGGCCCCTCGCAAGGTCTCGCCCCATTCCGAGTCCGGCGGACGAACTTCGCCCGCGCGCCCCACCAAGGCTATAGCCCACCCGTTTTTTGGGCATTTTTCCGCTGGGGGGTTTTGGCACCACGACCTTCGGATGCTTATTTTTGGGCGCGGCTTTGCCCGTGGCTTATCTTTGGCACCCCGAGGCCCCTCGCAAAGTCTCGCCCCATTCCGAGTCCGGCGGACGAACTTTGCCCGCGCCCCCCACCAAGGCTATTGGCCACCCGTTTTTTGACATTTTTTCGCTGGGGGGTTTTGGCACCACGACCTTCGGGTGCTTATTTTTGGGCGCGGCTTTGCCCGTGACTTATTTTTGGCACCCCGAGGCCCCTCGCAAAGTCTCGCCATATTCCGAGTCCGGCGGACGAACTTCGCCCGCGCCCCCCACCAAGGCTATAGCCCACCCATTTTTTGGCCATTTCTCCGCTGGGGGGTTTTGGCACCACGACCTTCGGGCGCTTATTTTTGGGCGCGGCTTTGCCCGCGGCTTATTTTTGGCACCCGAAGGCCCCTCGCAAAGCCTCGCCATATTCCGAGTCCGGCGGACGAACTTCGCCCGCGCCCCCCACCAAGGCTATTGGCCACCCGTTTTTTGACATTTTTTCGCTAGGGGGTTTTGGCACCACGACCTTCGGGTGCTTATTTTTGGGTGCGGCTTTGCCCGTGACTTATTTTTGGCACCCCGAGGCCCCTCGCAAAGTCTCGCCATTTTCCGAGTCCGGCGGACGAACTTCGCCCGCGCCCCCCACCAAGGCTATAGCCCACCCATTTTTTGGCCATTTCTCCGCTGGGGGGTTTTGGCACCACGACCTTCGGGCACTTATTTTTGGGCGCGGTTTTGCCCGCGGCTTATTTTTGGCACCCGGAGGCCCCTCGCAAAGCCTCGCAATATTCCGAGTCCGGCGGACGAAGTGGGCCAGCCCCTCCCCCCAAGGCTATATAGCCCACCCGTTTTTTGGCCATTTTTCCACTGGGGGGTTTGGGTGCGCCAACCTTGGGGGGGTTATTTTTGGGCGCGGCTGTGCCCGTGGCCTATTTTTGGCACGCGGAGGCCGCTCGTAAAGTCTCGTACCATTCCGAGTCCGGCGGACGAAGTTGGCCAGCCCCTCTCCCCAAGGTTATAGCGCACCCGTTTTTTGGCCATTTTTCCGCTGGGGGGTTTGGGCGCGCCGACCTTCGGGGGGTTATTTCTGGGCTTGGCTGTGCCCGCTGCCTATTTTTGGCACCCCGAGTCCCTCGCAAAGTCTCACCCCATTCCGAGTCCGGCTGACGAACATCGCCCGCGCCCCCCACCAAGGCTATAGCCCACCCGTATTTTGGCCATTTTTCCGCTGGGGGGTTTTGGCACCACGACCTTCGGGCGCTTATTTTTGGGCGCGGCTTTGCCCGCGGCTTATTTTTGGCACCCGGAGGCCCCTCGCAAAGCCTCGTAATATTCCGAGTCCGGCGGACGAAGTGGGCCAGCCCCTCCCCCCAAGGCTATATAGCCCACCCGTTTTTTGGCCATTTTTCCGCTGGGGGGTTTGGGCGCGCCGACCTTCGGGGGGTTATTTTTGGGTGCGGCTGTGCCCCCGGCCTATTTTTGGCACGCGGAGGCCGCTCGTAAAGACTCGGCCCATTCCGAGTCCGGCGGATGAAGTTGGCCAGCCCCTCTCCCCAAGGTTATAGCGCACCCGTTTTTTGGCCATTTTTCCGCTGGGGGGTTTGGGCGCGCCGACCTTCGGGGGGTTATTTCTGGGCTCGGCTGTGCCCGCTGCCTATTTTTGGCACCCAGAGTCCCTCTTAAAGTCTCAGCCCTTTCCGAGTCCGGCTGACGAAAATAGCCCGCGCCCCCCACCAAGGCTATAGCCCACCCGTATTTTGGCCATTTTTCCGCTGGGGGGTTTTGGCACCACGACCTTCGGGTGCTTATTTTTGGGCGCGGCTTTGCCCGCGGCTTATTTTTGGCACCCCGAATCCCTCGCAAAGTCTCACCCCATTCCGAGTCCGGCGGACGAACTTCGCCCGCGCCCCCCACCAAGGCTATAGCCCACCCGTTTTTTGGCCATTTTTCCGCTGGGGGGTTTTGGCACCACGACCTTCGGGCGCTTATTTTTGGGCGCGGCTTTGTCCGCGGCATATTTTTGGCACCCCGAGGCCCCTCGCAAAGTCTCGCCCCATTTCGAGTCCGGCGGACAAACTTCGCCCGCGCCCCCCACCAAGGCTATAGCCCACCCGTTTTTTGGCCATTTTTCCGCTGGGGGGTTTGGGTGCGCCGATCTTCGGGGGGTTATTTTTGGGCGCGGCTGTGCCCGCGGCCTATTTTTGTCACGCGGAGGCCGCTCGCAAAGTCTCGCCCCATTCCGAGTCCGGCGGACGAAGTGGGCCAGCCCCTCCCCCCAAGGCTATATAGCCCACCCGTTTTTTGGCCATTTTTCCACTGGGGGGTTTGGGCGCGCCGACCTTCGGGGGGTTATTTTTGGGCGCGGCTGTGCCCGTGGCCTATTTTTGGCACGCGGAGGCCGCTCACAAAGTCTCGCACCATTCCAAGTCCGGTGGACGAAGTTGGCCAGCCCCTCCCCCCAAGGCTATAGCCCACCCGTTTTTTGGCCATTTTTCCGCTGGGGGGTTTGGGTGCGCCGATCTTCGGGGGGTTATTTTTGGGCGCGGCTGTGCCCAAGGGCCTATTTTTGTCACGCGAGGCCGCTGCAAAGTCTCGCCCCATTCCGAGTCCGCGGACGAAGTGGGCCAGCCCCTCCCCCAAGGCTATATAGCCCACCCGCTTTTTGGCCATTTTTCCACTGGGGTTTGGGCGCGCCGACCTTCGGGGTTATTTTTGGGCGCGCTGTGCCTGTGGCCTATTTTTGCCACGCGGAGGCCGCCACAAAGTCTCGCACCATTCCAAGTCCGCGGACGGTTGGCCAGCCCCTCCCCAAGGCTATAGCGCACCCGCTTTTGGCCATTTTTCCGCTGGGAGGTTTGGGCGCGCCCGACCTTCGGGGGTTATTTTTAGGCGCGGCTGTGCCCGCGGCCTATTTTTGGCACGCTGGAGGCCGCCAGAAGACTCGGCCCATTCCGAGTCCGCGGATGAAGTTGGCCAGCCCTCTCCCCAAGGTTATAGCGCACCCGCTTTTTGGCCATTTTTCCGCTGGGGGTTTGGGCGCGCCCGACCTTCGGGGGGTTATTTCTGGGCTTGGCTGTGCCCGGTGCCTATTTTTGGCACCCCGAGTCCCTCACAAAGTCTCACCCCATTCCGAGTCCGGCTGATTTGTGGTCGCCCGCGCCCCCACCAAGGCTATAGCCCACCCGTATTTTGGCCATTTTTCCGCTGGGGGGTTTTGGCACCACGACCTTCGGGCACTTATTTTTGGGCGCGGCTTTGTCCGCGGCATATTTTTGGCACCACGAGGCCCCTCGCAAAGTCTCGCCCCATTTCGAGTCCGGCGACAAACTTAGCCACGCCCCCACTCAAGGCTATAGCCCACCCGTTTTTTGGCCATTTTGCCGCTGGGGGGTTTGGGCGCGCCGACCTTCGGGGGGTTATTTTTGGGCGCGGCTGTGCCCGTGGCCTATTTTTGGCACGTGGAGGCTGCTTGCAACGTCTCGCACCATTTCGAGTCTGGCGGACGAAGTGGGCCATACCCTCCCCCGAAGGCTATAGCCCACCCGTTTTTTGGTCATTTTTCCGCTGGGGGTTTTGGGCGCGCCGACCTTCCGGGGGTTATTTTTGGGCTTGGCTGTGCCAGCAGCCTATTTTTGGCACGCGGAGGCCGCTGCAGTCTCGCCCCATTCCGAGTCCGCGGACGGAAGCTAAACCCTCCCCCCAAGGCTATAGCGCACCCGTTTTTTGGCCATTTTTCCGCTGGGGGGTTTGGGCGCGCCGACCTTCCGGGGGTTATTTTTGGGCGCGGGTGTGCCCGCGGCCTATTTTTGGCACACGGAGGGCCCTCGAAAAGTCTCGCGCCATTCCGAGTCCGGCGGACGAAGTTGGCCAGCCCCACCCACCAAGGCTATAGCCCACCCGTTTTTGTGGCCTTTCTCCGCTGGACGAACTGGGCGCCCCGGCCTTCGGGCGGTTATTGTTGGGCGCGGCTGTGACCGCGGCCTATTTTTGGCACACGGAGGGCCCTCGCAATGTCTCGCGCCATTCCGAGTCCGGCGGACGAAGTTGGCCAGCCCCACCCCCCAAGGCTATAGCCCACCCGTTTTTTGGCCATTTTTCCGCTGGGGGTTTGGACGCGCCGACTTTCCGGGGGTTATTTTTGGGCGCGGGTGTGCCCGCGGCCTATTTTTGGCACACGGATGGCCCTCGCAAAGTCTCACGACATTCCGAGTCCGGAGGACGAAGTTGGCCAGCCCCACCCCCCAAGGCTATAGACCACCCGTTTTTGTGGCCTTGCTCCGCTGGACGAACTTGGCGCCCCGGCCTTCGGGCAGTTATTTTTGGGCGCGGCTGTGACCGCGGCCTATTTTTGGCACACGGAAGCCCCTCGCAATGTTTCGCGCCATTCCGAGTCCGGCGGACGAAGTTGGGCTGCCCCTCCCCCCAGGGCTGTAGCCCACCCGTTTTTGTGGCCTTGCTCCGCTGGACGAACTTGGCGCCCCGGCCTTCGGGCGGTTATTTTTTGGCGTTGCTGTGACCGCGGCCTATTTTTGGCACACGGAGGCCCCTCGCAATGTTTCGCGCCATTCCGAGTCCGGCGGACGAAGTTGGCCAGCCCCACCCCCCAAGGCTATAGCCCACCCGTTTTTGTGGCCTTTCTCCGCTGGACGAACTTGGCGCCCCGGCCTTCGGGCGGTTATTTTTGGGCTCGGCTCTGCCCGCGGCCTATTTTTGGCACACGGAGGGCCCTCGCAATGTCTCGCGCCATTCCGAGTCTGGCGGACGAAGTGGGCCGGCCCCACCCCCCAAGGCTATAGCCCACCCGTTTTTGTGGCCTTTTTCCGCTGGATGAACTTGGCGCCCCGGCCTTCGGGCGGGTATTTTTGGACGCGGCTGTGCCCGCGGCCTATTTTTGGCAGACGAAGGCACCTCACAAAGTCTCGCGCCATTCCGAGTCCGGCGGACGAAGTGGGCCAGCCCCACCCCCCAAGGCTATAGCCCACCCGTTTTATTGGCCTTTTTCCGCTGGACGAACTTGGCGCCCCGGCCTTCGGGCGGTTATTTTTGGGCGCGGCTGTGCCTGCGGCCTATTTTTTGTACACGCAGGGCCCTCGCAAAGTCTCGCGCCATTCCGAGTCCGGCGGACGAAGTTGGCCAGCCCCACCCCCCAAGGCTATAGCCCACCCGTTTTTGTGGCCTTTCTCCGCTGGACGAACTTGGCGCCCCGGCCTTCGGGCGGTTATTTTTGGGCTCGGCTGTGCCCGCGGCCTATTTTTGGCACATGGAGGGCCCTCGCAATGTCTCGCGCCATTCCGAGTCTGGCGGACGAAGTGGGCCGGCCCCACCCCCCAAGGCTATAGCCCACCCGTTTTTGTGGCCTTTTTCCGCTGGACGAACTTGGCGCCCCGGCCTTCGGGCGGGTATTTTTGGACGCGGCTGTGCCCGCGGCCTATTTTTGGCAGACGAAGGCACCTCACAAAGTCTCGCGCCATTCCGAGTCCGGCGGACGAAGTTGGCCAGCCCCACCCCCCAAGGCTATAGTCCACCCGTTTTTGTGGCCTTTTACCGCTGGACGAACTTGGCACCCGCCTTCGGCGGGTATTTTTAGCGCGGCTGTACCAAGCGGCCTATTTTTGTCACACGGAGGCACCTCGCAAATTCTCGCGCCATTCCGAGTCCGTCCTGACGGTTGGCCAGCCCCACCCCCAAGGCTATAGTCCACCCGCTTTTTGTGGCCTTTTTCCGCTGGACGAACTTGGCGACCCGCCTTCGGGCGGGTATTTTGGGCGGCTGTACCCAAGGCCTATTTTTGTCACACGGAGGCACCTCGCAAATTCTCGCCATTCCGAGTCCGTCTGACGGTTGGCCAGCCCCACCCCCTGAAGGCTATAGTCCACCCGCTTTTGTGGCCTTTTACCGCTGGATTTAACTTGGCTACCCGGCTTTCGGGCGGGTATTTTTAAGCGCGGCTGTGCCCAAGCGGCCTATTTTTGTCACACAGAGGCGCCGCAAAGTCTCGCGCCATTCGTAGTCCGGCGGACGGTTGGCCAGCCCCACCCCCAAGGCTATAGCCCACCCGCTTTTGTGGCCTTTTTCCGCTGGACGAACTTGGCGCCCGGCCTTCGGGCTGGTATTTTTGGGCGCGGCTGTGCCCGCGGCTATTTTTGGCACACGGAGGCCCCTCCCAAAGTCTCGCGCGATTCCGAGTCCGGCGGACGAAGTTGGCCAGCCCCACCCGCCAAGGTTATAGCCCACCCGTTTTTGTGGCCTTTTTCCGCTGGACGAACTTGGCGCCCCGGCCTTCGGGCGGTTATTTTTGGGCGCGGCTGTGCCCGCGGCCTATTTTTGGCACACGGAGGGCCCTCGCAAAGTCGCGCGCCATTCCGAGTCTGGCGGACAAAGTTGGGCCGCTCCACCCCCCAAGGTTATAGCCCACCTTCTCTGTGGCGTTTTTCCGCTGGACAAACTTGGCGCCCCGGCCTTCGGGCGGTTAGTTTTGGGCGCGGCTGTGCCCCCGTCCTATTTTTGGCACACGGAGGGCCCTTGGAAAGTCTCACACCATTCCGAGTCCGGCGGACGAAGTGGGCCTGCCCCACCCCTCAAGGCGATAGCCCACCCGTTTTTGTGGCCTCTTTCCGCTGGACGAACTTGGCGCCCCGGCCTTCGGGCGGGTATTTTTGGGTACGGCAGTGCCCGCGGCCTATTTTTGGCACACGGAGGCGCTTCGCAAAGTCTCGCGCCATTCCGAGTCCGGCGGACGAGGTTGGCCAGCCCCACCCCCCAAGGCTATAGCCCACCCGTTTATGTGGCCTTTTTCCGCTGGACGAACTCGGCGCCCCGGCCTTCGGGCGGGTATTTTTGGGCTTGGCTGTGCCCGCGGCCTATTTTTGGCACACGGGGGTGCCTCGCAGAGTCTCACGCCATTCCGAGTCCGGCGGACGAAGTTGGCCAGCCCCACCCCCAAAGCCTATAGCCCACCCGTTTTTGTGGCCTTTTTCCGATGGACGAACTTGGCGACCCGGCCTTTGGGCGGGTATTTTTGGGCGCGGCTGTGCCCGCGGCCTATTTTTGTCACACAGAGGCGCCTCGCAAAGTCTCGCGCCATTCCTAGTCCGGCGGACGAAGTGGGCCAGCCCCACCCCCCAAGGCTATAGCCCACCCGTTTTTGTGGCCTTTTTCCGCTGGACGAACATGGCGCCCCGGCCTTCGGGCTGGTATTTTTGGGCTCGGTTGTGTCCGCGGTCTATTTTTGGCACACGGAGTCACCTCGCAAAGTCTCACGCCATTCCGAGTCCGGCGGACGAAGTTGGCCAGCCCCACCCCCCAAGGCTATAGCCCACCCGTTTTTGTGGCCTTTTTCCGCTAGACGAACTTGGCGCCCCGGCCATCGGGCGGTTATTTTTGGGCGCGGCTGTGCCCGCGGCCTATTTCTGGCACACGGAGGGCCCTCGCAAAGTCTCGCGCCATTCCGAGTCTGGCGGACGAAGTGGGCCGGCCCCACCCCCCAAGGCTATAGCCCACCCGTTTTTGTGGCCTTTTTCCGCTGGACGAACTTGGCGCCCCGGCCTACGGGCGGGTATTTTTGGGCGCCGCTGTGCCCGCGGCCTATCTTTTGCACACGGAGGTGCCTCGCAAAGTCTCGCGCCATTCCGAGTCCGGCGGACGAAGTTGGCCAGCCCCACCCCCCAAGGCTATAGCCCACCCGTTTTTGTGGCCTTTTTCCGCTGGGCGAACTTGGCGCCCCGGCATTCGGGCGGGTATTTTTGGGTACGGCAGTGCCCGCGGCCTATTTTTGGCACACGGAGGCGCTTCGCAAAGTCTCGCGCCATTCCGAGTCCGGCGGATTTGTTGGCCAGCCCCACCCCCCAAGGCTATAGCCCACCCGTTTTTGTGGCCTTTTTCCGCTGGACGAACTTGGCGCCCCGGCCTTCGGGCTGGTATTTTTGGGCTCGGCTGTGTCCGCGGTCTATTTTTGGCACACGGAGTCACCTCGCAAAGTCTCACGCCATTCCGAGTCCAGCGGACGAAGTTGGCCAGCCCCACCCCCCAAGGCTATAGCCCACCCGTTTTTGTGGCCTTTTTCCGCTGGACGAACTTGGCGCCCCGGCCATCGGGCGGTTATTTTTGGGCGCGGCTGTGCCCGCGGCCTATTTTTGGCACACGGAGGGCCCTCGCAAAGTCTCGCGCCATTCCGAGTCTGGCGGACGAAGTGGGCCGGCCCCACCCCCCAAGGCTATAGCCCACCCGTTTTTGTGGCCTTTTTCCGCTGGACGATCTTGGCGCCCCGGCCTACGGGCGGGTATTTTTGGGCGCCGCTGTGCCCGCTGGCCTATCTTTGCACACGGAGGTGCCTCGCAAAGTCTCGCCCCATTCCGAGTCCGCGGACGAAGGTTGGCCAGCCCCACCCCCAAGGCTATAGCCCACCCGTTTTGTGGCCTTTTTCCGCTGGGCGAACTTGGCGCCCCGGCATTCGGGCGGGTATTTTTGGGTACGGCAGTGCCCGCGGCCTATTTTTGGCACACGTAGGCGCTTCGCAAAGTCTCGCGCCATTCCGAGTCCGGCGGACGAGGTTGGCCAGCCCCACCCCCCAAGGCTATAGCCCACCCGTTTATGTGGCCTTTTTCCGCTGGACGAACCCGGCGCCCCGGCCTTCGGGCGGGTATTTTTGGGCGTGGCTGTGCCCGCGGCCTATTTTTGGCATACGGGGGCGCTTCGCAGAGTCTCACGCCATTCCGAGTCCGGCGGACGAAGTTGGCCAGCCCCACCCCCAAAGCCTATAGCCCACCCGTTTTTGTGGCCTTTTTCCGATGGACGAACTTGGCGACCCGGCCTTTGGGCGGGTATTTTTGGGCGCGGCTGTGCCCGCGGCCTATTTTTGTCACACAGAGGCACCTCGCAAAGTCTCGCGCCATTCCTAGTCCGGCGGACGAAGTTGGCCAGCCCCACCCCCCAAGGCTATAGCCCACCCGTTTTTGTGGCCTTTTTCCGCTGGACGAACTTGGCGCCCCGGCCTTCGGGCTGGTATTTTTGGACTCGGCTGTGTCCGCGGTCTATTTTTGGCACACGGAGTCACCTCGCAAAGTCTCACGCCATTCCGAGTCCGGCGGACGAAGTTGGCCAGCCCCACCCCCCAAGGCTATAGCCCACCCGTTTTTGTGGCCTTTTTCCGCTGGACGAACTTGGCGCCCCGGCCATCGGGCGGTTATTTTTGGGCGCGGCTGTGCCCGCGGCCTATTTTTGGCACACGGAGGGCCCTCGCAAAGTCTCGCGCCATTCCGAGTCTGGCGGACGAAGTGGGCCGGCCCCACCCCCCAAGGCTATAGCCCACCCGTTTTTGTGGCCTTTTTCCGCTGGACGAACTTGGCGCCCCGGCCTACGGGCGGGTATTTTTGGGCGCCGCTGTGCCCGCGGCCTATCTTTTTCACACGGAGGTGCCTCGCAAAGTCTCGCGCCATTCCGAGTCCGGAGGTCGTAGTTGGCCAGCCCCACCCCCCAAGGCTATAGCCCACCCGTTTTTGTGGCCTTTTTCCGCTGGGCGATCTTGGCGCCCCGGCATTCGGGCGGGTATTTTTGGGTACGGCAGTGCCCGCGGCCTATTTTTGGCACACGGAGGCGCTTCGCAAAGTCTCGCGCCATTCCGAGTCCGGCGGACGAAGTTGGCCAGCCCCACCCCCCAAGGCTATAGCCCACCCGTTTTTGTGGCCTTTTTCCGCTGGACGAACTTGGCGCCCCGGCCTTCGGGCTGGTATTTTTGGGCGCAGCTATGTCCGCGGTGTACTTTTGGCACACGGAGTCACCTCGCAAAGTCTCACGCAATTCCGAGTCCGGCGGACGAAGTTGGCCAGCCCCACCCCCCAGGGCTATAGCCCACCCGTTTTTGTGGCCTTTTCCCGCTGGACGAACTTGGCGCCCCGTCCTTCGGGCGGGTATTTTTGGGCGCGGCTTTGTATGCGGCTTATTTTTGGCACACGGAGGTGCCTCGCAAAGTCTCGCGCCATTCCGAGTCCGGCGGACGAAGTTGGCCAGCCCCACCCCCCAAGGCTATAGCCCACCCGTTTTTGTGGCCTTTTTCCGCTGGACGAACTTGGCGCCCGCCTTCGGGGGAGTATTTTTGTCTTGCGGCAGTTGCCGCGGCTTATTTTTGGCACGTGGAGGCGCGTCGCAAAGTCTCGCGCCATTCCGAGTTCGGCGGACGAAGTTGGCCAGCCCCACCCCCCAAGGCTATAGCCCACCCGTTTTTGTGGCCTTTTTCCGCTGGATGACCTTGGCGCCCCGGCCTTCGGGCGGGTATTTTTGTGCGCGGCAGTTGCCGCGGCTTATTTTTGGCACGTGGAGGCGCCTCGCAAATTCTCGCGCCATTCCGAGTCTGGCGGACGAAGTGGGCCGGCCCCACCCCCCAAGGCTATAGCCCACCCGTTTTTGTGGCCTTTTTCCGATGGACGAACTTGGCGCCCCGGCCTATCTTTTGCACACGGAGGTGCCTCGCAAAGTCTCGCGCCATTCCGAGTCCGGCGGACGAAGTTGGCCAGCCCCACCCCCCAAGGCTATAGCCCACCCGTTTTTGTGGCCTTTTTCCGCTGGGCGAACTTGGCGCCCCGGCATTCGGGCGGGTATTTTTGGGTACGGCAGTGCCCGCGGCCTATTTTTGGCACATGGAAGCGCTTCGCAAAGTCTCGCGCCATTCCGAGTCCGGCGGACGAAGTTGGCCAGCCCCACCCCCCAAGGCTATAGCCCACCCGTTTTTGTGGCCTTTTTCCGCGGGACGAACTTGGCGCCCCGGCCTTCGGGCTGGTATTTTTGGGCGCAGCTATGTCCGCGGTGTACTTTTGGCACACGGAGTCACCTCGCAAAGTCTCACGCAATTCCGAGTCCGGCGGACGAAGTTGGCCAGCCCCACCCCTGTGGCTATAGCCCACCCGTTTTTGTGGCCTTTTCCCGCTGGACGAAGTTGGCGCCCCGTCCTTCGGGCGGGTATTTTTGGGCGCGGCTTTGTACGCGGCTTATTTTTTGCACACGGAGGCGCCTCGCAAAGTCTCGCGCCATTCCGAGTCCGGCGGACGAAGTTGGCCAGCCCCACCCCCCAAGGCTATAGCCCACCCGTTTTTGTGGCCTTTTTCCGCTGGGCGAACTTGGCGCCCCGGCATTCGGGCGGTTATTTTTGGGTACGGCAGTGCCCGCGGCCTATTTTTGGCACATGGAGGCGCTTCGCAAAGTCTCGCGCCATTCCGAGTCCGGCGGACGAAGTTGGCCAGCCCCACCCCCCAGGGCTATAGCCCACCCGTTTTTGTGGCCTTTTCCCGCTGGACGAACTTGGCGCCCCGTCCTTCGGGCGGGTATTTTTGGGCGCGGCTTTGTACGCGGCTTATTTTTGGCACACGGAGGCGCCTCGCAAAGTCTCCCGCCATTCCGAGTCCGGCGGACGAAGTTGGCCAGCCCCCCCCCCAAGGCTATAGCCCACCCGTTTTTGTGGCCTTTTACCGCTGGACGAACTTGGCGCCCCGGCCTTCGGGCGGGTATTTTTGTGCGCGGCAGTTGCCGCGGCTTATTTTTGGCACGTGGAGGCGCCTCGCAAAGTCACGCGCCATTCCGAGTCCGGCGGACGAAGTTGGCCAGCCCCACCCCCCAAGGCTATAGCCCACCCGTTTTTGTGGCCTCTTTCCGCTGGATGACCTTGGCGCCCCGGCCTTCGGGCTGGTAATTTTGGGCGCGGCTGTGCCCGCGGTCTATTTTTGGCCCACGGAGTCACTTCACAAAGTCTCGCGCCATTCGCAGTCCGGCGGACGAAGTTGGCCAGCCCCATCCCCCTAGGCTATAGCCCACCCGTTTTTGTGGCCTTTTTCGGCTGGATGAACTTGGCGCCCCGGCCTTCGGGCTGGTATTTTTGGGCGCGGCTGTGCCCGCTGCCTATTATTGGCACACGGAGGCGCCTCACAAAGTCTCGCGCCATTCCGAGTCCGGGGGACGAAGTTGGCCAGCCCCACCCCCCAAGGCTATAGCCCACTCGTTTTTGTGGCCTTTTTCCGCTGGACGAACTTGGCGCCCCGGCCTTCGGGCGGGTATTTTTGGGTGCGGCTGTGCCCGCGGCCTATTTTTGGCACACGGAGGTGCCTCGCAAAGTCTCGCACCATTCCGAGTCCGGCGGACGAAGTTGGCCAGCCCCACCCCCCAAGGCTATAGCCCACCCGTTTTTGTGGACATTTTCCGCGGGACGAACTTGGCACCCCGGCCATCGGGCGGGTATTTTTGGACGTGGCAGTGCCCGCTGCCTATTTTTGGCACACGTAGGCGCCTCGCAAAGTCTCGCGCCATTCCGAGTCCGGCGGACGAAGTTGGCCAGCCCCACCCCCCAAGGCTATAGCCCACCCGTTTTTGTGTCCTTTTTCCGCTGGACGAACTTGGCGCCCCGGCATACGGGCGGGTATTTTTGGGGGCAGCTGTGCCCGCGGCGTATCTTTTGTACACGGAGGTGCCTCGCAAAGTCTGGCGCCATTCCGAGTCCGGCGGACGAAGTTGGCCAGCCCCACCTCCCAAGGCTATAGCCCACCCGTTTTTGTGGCCTTTTTCCGCTGGAGGAACTTGGTGCCCCGGCGTTCGGGCGGTTATTTTTGGACGCGGCTGTGCCCGCGGCCTATTTTTGGCACACGGAGGGCCCTCGCAAAGTCTCGCGCCATTCCCAGTCCGGCAGACGAAGTTGGCCAATCCCACCCCCCAAGGCTATAGCCCACCCGTTTTTGTGGCCTTTTTCCGCTGGACGAACTTGGCGCCCCGGTCTTCGGGGGGTTATTTTTTTGTGCGGCTGTGCCCGCGGCCTAATTTTGGCGCACAGAGGGACTTTGCAAAGTCTCGCGCCATTCCGAGTCCGGCGGACGAAGTAGGCCAGCTCCACCCCCCAAGGCTATCGCCCTCCCGTTTTTGTGGCCTTTTTCCGCTGGACGAACTTGGCGCCCCGGCCTTCGGCGGTTATTTTTGGGCACGGCTGTGCCCGCGGCCTATTTTTGGCACATGGAGGGCCCTCGAAAAGTCTCGCGCCATTCCGAGTCCAGCGGACGAAGTTGGCCAGCCCCACCCCTCAAGGCTATAGCCCACCCGTTTTTGTGTCCTTTTTCCGCTGGACAAACTTGGCGCCCCGGCCTTCGGGCGGTTATTTTTGGACGCGGCTATGCCCGCTGCCTATTTTTGGTACACGGAGGGCCTTCGCAAAGTCTCGCGCCATTCCGAGTCCGGCGGACGAAGTTGGGGCAGCCCCACCCCCCAAGGCTATAGCCCACCCGTTTTTGTGGCCTTTTTCCGCTGGACGAACTTGGCGCCCCGGCCTTCGGCCGGTTATTTTTCGGCGCGGCTGTGCCCGCTACCTATTTTTTGCAAATGGAGGGCCCTCGCAAAGTCTCGCGCCATTCCGAGATCGGCGGATGAAGTTGGCCAGCCCCACCTCCCAAGGCTATAGCCCACCCGTTTTTGTGTCCTCTTTCCGCTGGACGACCTTCGCACCCCGGCCTTCGGGCGGTTAGTTTTGGGCGCGGCTGTGCCCGCGGCCTATTTTCGGCACACGGAGGCCCCTCACAAAATCTCGCCCCATTCCGAGTCCGGCGGACGAAGTTGGCCAGCCCCACCCCCCAAGGCTATAGCCCACCCTCTTTTGTGGCCTTTTTCCGCTGGACGAACTTAGTGCCCCGTACTTCGGGCGGTTATTTTGACGCGGCTGTGCCCGCGCCTATTTTTGTCACACGGAGGGCCCTCGCAAAGTCTCGCACCATTCCGAGTCCGGCGGACGAAGTTGGCCATCCCCACCCCCCAAGGCTATAGCCCACCCGCTTGCGTGGCCGTTTTCCGCTGGACGAACTTGGCGCCCCGGACTTCGGGGGGTTATTTCTGGGTGTGGCTGTTCCCGCGGCCTATTTTTGGCACATGGAGACCCCTCGCAAAGTCTCGCGCCATTCCGAGTCCGGCGGACGAAGTTGGCCAGCCCCACCTCCCAAGGCTATAGCCCACCCATTTTTGTAGCCTTTTTCCGCTGGACGAACTTGGCGCCCCGGCCTTCGGGCGGTTGTTTTTGAGCGCGGCTGTGCCCGCGGCCTATTTTTGGTACACGTAGGCCCCTCGCAAAGTCTCACGCCATTCCGAGTCCGGCGGACGAAGTTGGCCAGCCCCACCCCCCCAAGGCTATAGCCCACCCGTTTTTGTGGCCTTTTTCCGCTGGACGAACTTGGCGCCCCAGCCTTCGTGCAGTTATTTTTGGGCGCGACTGCGCACGCGGCCTATTTTTGGCACACGGAGGCCCATCGCAAAGTCTCGCGCCCTTCCGAGTCCGGCGGACGAAGTTGGCCAGCCCCACCCCCCAAGGCTATAGCCCACCTGTTTTTGTGGCCTTTTTCCGCTGGACGAACTTGGCACCCCGGACTTCGGGCCGGTATTTTTGGGCGCGGCTGTGGTTGCGGCCTATTTTTGGCACACGGAGGTGCCTCGCAAAGTGTCTCGCCATTCCGAGTCCGGCGGACGGCTTGGCGCAGCCCCACCCCCCAAGGCTATAGCCCACCCGTTTTTGTGGCCTTTTTCCGCTGGACGAACTTGGCGCCCCGGCCTTCGGCCGGTTATTTTTGGACACGGCTGTGCCCGCTGCCTATTTTTTGCAAATGGAGGGCCCTCGCAAAGTCTCGCGCCATTCCGAGATCGGCGGACGGTTGGCCAGCCCCACCTCCCAAGGCTATAGCCCACCCGCTTTTGTGTCCTCTTTCCGCTGGACGACCTTCGCACCTGCCTTCGGGCGGTTAGTTTTGGGCGCGCTGTGCCCAAGGCCTATTTTCGGCACACGGAGGCCCCTCACAAAATCTCGCGCCATTCCGAGTCTGGCGGACGAAGTTGGCCAGCCCCACCCCCCAAGGCTATAGCCCACCCGTTTTTGTGGCCTTTTTCCGCTGGACGATCTTGCGCCGCCTTCGGCCGGTTATTTTTGGGCGCGGCTGTGCCCGCTGCCTATTTTTTTGCAAATGGAGGGCCCTCGCAAAGTCTCGCGCCATTCCGAGATCGGCGGACGGTTGGCCAGCCCCACCTCCCAAGGCTATAGCCCACCCGCTTTTGTGTCCTCTTCCGCTGGACGACCTTCGCACCCGGCCTTCGGGCGGTTAGTTTTGGGCGCGGGGCTGTGCCCGCTGCCTATTTTCGGCACATGGAGGCTTCTCACAAAATCTCACCCCATTCCGAGTCCGGCGGACGGTTGGCCAGCCCCACCCCCAAGGCTATAGCCCACCCGTTTTTGTGTCCTCTTTCCGCTGGACGACCTTCGCACCCCGGCCTTCGGGCGGTTATTTTTGGACGCGGCTGTGCCCGCGGCCTATTTTTGTCAAACGGAGGGCCCTCGCAAAGTCTCGCGCCATTCCGAGTCCGCGGACGGTTGGCCATCCCCACCCCCAAGGCTATAGCCCACCCGCTTTGTGGCCTTTTTCCGCTGGACGAACTTGGCGCCCGGACTTCGGGGTTATTTTTGGGCGTGGCTGTTCCCGCGCCTATGTTTGGCACATGGAGACCCTCGCAAAGTCTCGCGCCATTCCGAGTCCGGCGGACGAAGTTGGCCAGCCCCACCTCCCAAAGCTATAGCCCACCCATTTTTGTAGCATTTTTCCGCTGA